>JAEIFO010001399.1:0-134812 GCA_018903695.1 Zaprionus gabonicus | reverse complement strand
GCACAGGCTAGACACTGAGGTACAGGCTGGGCACTGGCTAGGTACAGGCTAGGTAACTGGCTAGGTACACGCTAGGCACTATACAGTGGCTAGGTACAGGCTAGGCAAAGGCTAGGCACAGGCTAGGCACTGGCTAGGCACAGGCTAGACACTGGCTAGACACAGGCTGGACAGACAGCAGGCTAGACACAGGACTAGACACAGGCTAGACACAGGCCAGACACAGGCCAGACACAGGCTAGGCACAGGCTAACAGGCTACAGGCTAGGCACAGGCTAGGGCACAGGCTAGGCACAGGCTAGGCACAGGCTGGGCTAGGCACAGGCTAGGCACAGGCTAGGCACAGGCTAGACACGGGCTAGACACTGGCTAGACACAGGCTAGACACAGGCTAGACACAGGCTAGACACAGGCTAGACACAGGCTAGACACAGGCTAGACACAGGCTTGACACAGGCTAGACACAGGCTAGACACAGGCTAGACACAGGCTAGACACAGGCTAGACACAGGCTAGACACCGGCTAGACACAGACACTGGCTTGGCACAGACTAGACACTGGCTAAGCACAGACTAGACACTGGCTAAGCACAGGCTAGAAACTGGCTAGGCACAGGCTAGACACAGGCTAGACACAGGCTAGACAGAGGCTAGACACAGACTAGACACAGGCTAGACACAGGCTAGACACAGGCTAGACACAGGCTAGACACAGGCTAGACACAGGCTAGACACCGGCTAGACACCGGCTAGACACAGGCTAGACACAGGCTAGACACAGGCTAGACACAGGCTAGACACAGGCTAGGCACAGGCTAGGTACAGGCTAGGCACAGGCTAGGCCTGGGCTAGGCTGGGCTAGGCTAGGCACAGGCTGGGCTAGGCACAGGCTAGGCACAGGCTAGGCACAGGCTAGGGCACAGGCTAGGCACAGGCTAGGCACAGGCTAGGCACAGGCTAGGCACAGGCTAGGGCACAGGCTAGGCACAAGCTAGGGCACAGGCTAGACACAGGCTAGGCACAGGCTAGACACTGGCTTGGCACAGACTGGACACTGGCTAAGCACAGGCTAGACACAGGCTAGAAACTGGCTAGGCACAGGCTAGACACAGGCTAGACACTGGCTGGGCACAGGCTAGACACTGGCTAGGCACAGGCTAGACACTGGCTAGGCACAGGCTAGACACAGGATAGACACAGGCTAGACACAGGATAGACACAGGCTAGACACAGGCTAGACAAAGGCTAGACACAGGCTAGACACAGGCTAGACACAGGCTAGACTCAGGCTAGACACAGGCTAGACACAGGCTAGACACAGGCTAGACACAGGCTAGACACAGGCTAGGCATAGGCTAGGCACAGGCTAGGCACAGGCTAGGCACAGGCTAGGCACAGGCAAGGCACAGGCTAGGCACAGGCTAGGCACAGGCTAGGCACAGGCTAGGCACAGGCTAGGCACAAGCTAGGCACAAGCTAGGCACAGGCTAGGCACAGGCCAGGCACAGGCTAGACACTGGCTAGGCACAGGCTAGACACTGGCTAGGCACAGGCTAGACACTGGCTAGGCACAGGCTAGACACTGGCTAGGCACAGGCTATACAGTGGGTAGGTACAGGCTAGGCACTGGCTAGGTACAGGCTAGGTACTGGCTAGGTACACGCTAGGCACTGGCTAGGTACAGGCTAGGCAAAGGCTAGGCACATGCTAGACACATGCTAGACACAGGCTAGACTCAGGCTAGACACAGGCTAGACACAGGCTAGACACAGGCTAGACACAGGCTAGACACAGACTGGTTACAGGCTAGACACAGGCCAGACACAGGCTAGACACAGGCTAGATACAGGCTAGACACAGGCTAGACACAGGCTAGACACAGGCTAGAAACAGGCTAGACACAAGCTAGACACAGGTTGGACACAGGCTAGACACAGGCTAGACTCAGGCTAGACACAGGCTAGACACAGGCTAGACACAGGCTAGACACAGGCTAGACACTGGCTAGGCACAGGCTAGACACTGGCTAGGCACAGGCTATACAGTGGCTAGGTACAGGCTAGGCACTGGCTAGGTACAGGCTAGGTACTGGCTAGGTACACGCTAGGCAAAGGCTAGGCACATGCTAGACACATGCTAGACACAGGCTAGACTCAGGCTAGACACAGGCTAGACACAGGCTAGACACAGGCTAGACACAGGCTAGACACAGGCTAGACACAGGCTGGTTACAGGCTAGACACAGGCCAGACACAGGCTAGACACAGGCTAGATACAGGCTAGACACAGGCTAGACACAGGCTAGACACAGGCTAGAAACAGGCTAGACACAAGCTAGACACAGGTTGGACACAGGCTAGACACAGGCTAGACTCAGGCTAGACACAGGCTAGACACAGGCTAGACACAGGCTAGACACAGGCTAGACACAGGTTGGACACAGGCTAGACACAGGCTAGACACAGGCTAGGCATAGGCTAGGCACAGGCTAGGCACAGGCTAGGTACAGGCTAGGCACAAGCTAGGCACAGGCTAGGCACAGGCCAGGCACAGGCCAGGCACAGGCTAGGCACAGGCTAGGCACAGGCTAGACACCGGCTAGAAACCGTCAAGACACAGACTAGACACAAGCTAGACAGAGGCTATACACTGGCTAGGCACAGGCTAGACACAGGCTAGACACAGGCTAGACAAAGGCTAGACACTGGCTAGGCACAGGTTAGGCACTGGCTAGGCACACGCTATGCACATGCCTGTCTCAGGCAAGGCACAGGCTAGACACAGGCTTGACACTGGCTAGGCACAGGCTAGGCACAGGCTAGGCACTGGCTAGGCACAGGCTAGACACTGGCTAGGCACAGGCTAGACACTGGCTAGGCACAGGCTAGACACTGGCTAGGCACAGGCTATACAGTGGGTAGGTACAGGCTAGGCACTGGCTAGGTACAGGCTAGGTACTGGCTAGGTACACGCTAGGCACTGGCTAGGTACAGGCTAGGCAAAGGCTAGGCACATGCTAGACACATGCTAGACACAGGCTAGACTCAGGCTAGACACAGGCTAGACACAGGCTAGACACAGGCTAGACACAGGCTAGACACAGACTGGTTACAGGCTAGACACAGGCCAGACACAGGCTAGACACAGGCTAGATACAGGCTAGACACAGGCTAGACACAGGCTAGACACAGGCTAGAAACAGGCTAGACACAAGCTAGACACAGGTTGGACACAGGCTAGACACAGGCTAGACTCAGGCTAGACACAGGCTAGACACAGGCTAGACACAGGCTAGACACAGGCTAGACACTGGCTAGGCACAGGCTAGACACTGGCTAGGCACAGGCTATACAGTGGCTAGGTACAGGCTAGGCACTGGCTAGGTACAGGCTAGGTACTGGCTAGGTACACGCTAGGCAAAGGCTAGGCACATGCTAGACACATGCTAGACACAGGCTAGACTCAGGCTAGACACAGGCTAGACACAGGCTAGACACAGGCTAGACACAGGCTAGACACAGGCTAGACACAGGCTGGTTACAGGCTAGACACAGGCCAGACACAGGCTAGACACAGGCTAGATACAGGCTAGACACAGGCTAGACACAGGCTAGACACAGGCTAGAAACAGGCTAGACACAAGCTAGACACAGGTTGGACACAGGCTAGACACAGGCTAGACTCAGGCTAGACACAGGCTAGACACAGGCTAGACACAGGCTAGACACAGGCTAGACACAGGTTGGACACAGGCTAGACACAGGCTAGACACAGGCTAGGCATAGGCTAGGCACAGGCTAGGCACAGGCTAGGTACAGGCTAGGCACAAGCTAGGCACAGGCTAGGCACAGGCCAGGCACAGGCCAGGCACAGGCTAGGCACAGGCTAGGCACAGGCTAGACACCGGCTAGAAACCGTCAAGACACAGACTAGACACAAGCTAGACAGAGGCTATACACTGGCTAGGCACAGGCTAGACACAGGCTAGACACAGGCTAGACAAAGGCTAGACACTGGCTAGGCACAGGTTAGGCACTGGCTAGGCACACGCTATGCACATGCCTGTCTCAGGCAAGGCACAGGCTAGACACAGGCTTGACACTGGCTAGGCACAGGCTAGGCACAGGCTAGGCACAGGCTAGGCACAGGCTAGGCACAGGCTAGGCACAGGCTAGGCACAGGCTAGGCACAGGCTAGGCACAGGCTAGGCACAGGCTAGGCACAGGCTAGGCACAGGCTAGAGCACAGGCTAGGCACAGGCTAAGGCACAGGCTAGGCACAGGCTAGGCACAGGCTAGGCACAGGCTAGGCACAGGCTAGGCACAGGCTAGGCACAGGCTAGGCACAGGCTAGGCACAGGCTAGGCACAGGCTAGGCACAGGCTAGGCACAGGCTAGGCACAGGCTAGGCACAGGCTAGGCACAGGCTAGGCACAGGCTAGGCACAGGCTAGGCACAGGCTAGGCACAGGCTAGGCACAGGCTAGGCCACAGGCTAGGCACAGGCTAGGCAAACTGGCTAGGCACAGGCTAGGCACAGGCTAGGCACAGGCTAGGCACAGGCTAGGCACAGGCTAGGCACAGGCTAGGCACAGGCTAGGCACAGGCTAGGCACAGGCTAGGCACAGGCTAGGCACAGGCTAGGCACAGGCTAGGCACAGGCTAGGCACAGGCTAGGCACAGGCTAGGCACAGGCTAGGCACAGGCTAGGCTGAGGCTAGGCTGGGCTAGGCACAGGCTAGGCACACAGGCTAGGCACAGGCTAGGCACAGGCTAGGCACAGGCTAGGCACAGGCTAGGCACAGGCTAGGCACAGGCTAGGCACAGGCTAGGCACAAGCTAGGCACAGGCTAGACACAGGCTAGGCACAGGCTAGACACTGGCTTGGCACAGACTGGACACTGGCTAAGCACAGGCTAGACACAGGCTAGAAACTGGCTAGGCACAGGCTAGACACAGGCTAGACACTGGCTGGGCACAGGCTAGACACTGGCTAGGCACAGGCTAGACACTGGCTAGGCACAGGCTAGACACAGGATAGACACAGGCTAGACACAGGATAGACACAGGCTAGACACAGGCTAGACAAAGGCTAGACACAGGCTAGACACAGGCTAGACACAGGCTAGACTCAGGCTAGACACAGGCTAGACACAGGCTAGACACAGGCTAGACACAGGCTAGACACAGGCTAGGCATAGGCTAGGCACAGGCTAGGCACAGGCTAGGCACAGGCTAGGCACAGGCTAGGCACAGGCAAGGCACAGGCTAGGCACAGGCTAGGCACAGGCTAGGCACAGGCTAGGCACAGGCTAGGCTGGGCTAGGCTAGGCTGGGCTAGGCACAAGCTAGGCACAAGGCTAGGCACAGGCTAGGCACAGGCCAGGCACAGGCTAGACACTGGCTAGGCACAGGCTAGACACTGGCTAGGCACAGGCTAGACACTGGCTAGGCACAGGCTATACAGTGGGTAGGTACAGGCTAGGCACTGGCTAGGTACAGGCTAGGTACTGGCTAGGCACAGGCTAGGCACTGGCTAGGTACAGGCTAGGCAAAGGCTAGGCACATGCTAGACACATGCTAGACACAGGCTAGACTCAGGCTAGACACAGGCTAGACACAGGCTAGACACAGGCTAGACACAGGCTAGACACAGGCTGGTTACAGGCTAGACACAGGCCAGACACAGGCTAGGCTAGACACAGGCTAGATACAGGCTAGACACAGGCTAGACACAGGCTAGACACAGGCTAGAAACAGGCTAGACACAAGCTAGACACAGGTTGGACACAGGCTAGACACAGGCTAGCCTCAGGCTAGACACAGGCTAGACACAGGCTAGACACAGGCTAGACACAGGCTAGACACTGGCTAGGCACAGGCTAGACACTGGCTAGGTACAGGCTAGGCACTGGCTAGGTACAGGCTAGGTACTGGCTAGGTACACGCTAGGCAAAGGCTAGGCACATGCTAGACACATGCTAGACACAGGCTAGACTCAGGCTAGACACAGGCTAGACACAGGCTAGACACAGGCTAGACACAGGCTAGACACAGGCTAGACACAGGCTGGTTACAGGCTAGACACAGGCCAGACACAGGCTAGACACAGGCTAGATACAGGCTAGACACAGGCTAGACACAGGCTAGACACAGGCTAGAAACAGGCTAGACACAAGCTAGACACAGGTTGGACACAGGCTAGACACAGGCTAGACTCAGGCTAGACACAGGCTAGACACAGGCTAGACACAGGCTAGACACAGGCTAGACACAGGTTGGACACAGGCTAGACACAGGCTAGACACAGGCTAGGCATAGGCTAGGCACAGGCTAGGCACAGGCTAGGTACAGGCTAGGCACAAGCTAGGCACAGGCTAGGCACAGGCCAGGCACAGGCCAGGCACAGGCTAGGCACAGGCTAGGCACAGGCTAGACACCGGCTAGACACCGTCAAGACACAGACTAGACACAAGCTAGACAGAGGCTATACACTGGCTAGGCACAGGCTAGACACAGGCTAGACACAGGCTAGACAAAGGCTAGACACTGGCTAGGCACAGGTTAGGCACTGGCTAGGCACACGCTATGCACATGCCTGTCTCAGGCAAGGCACAGGCTAGACACAGGCTTGACACTGGCTAGGCACAGGCTAGGCACAGGCTAGGCACAGGCTAGGCACAGGCTAGGCACAGGCTAGGCACAGGCTAGGCACAGGCTAGGCACAGGCTAGGCACAGGCTAGGCACAGGCTAGGCACAGGCTAGGCACAGGCTAGGCACAGGCTAGGCACAGGCTAGGCACAGGCTAGGCACAGGCTAGGCTAGGCACAGGCTAGGCACAGGCTAGGCACAGGCTAGGCACAGGCTAGGCACAGGCTAGGCACAGGCTAGGCACAGGCTAGGCACAGGCTAGGCACAGGCTGGGCACAGGCTAGGCACAGGCTAGGCACAGGCTAGGCACAGGCTAGGCACAGGCTAGGCACAGGCTAGGCACAGGCTAGGCACAGGCTAGGCACAGGCTAGGCACAGGCTAGGCACAGGCTAGGCACAGGCTAGGCACAGGCTAGGCACAGGCTAGGCACAGGCTAGGCACAGGCTAGGCACAGGCTAGGCACAGGCTAGGCACAGGCTAGGCATAGGCTAGGCACAGGCTAGGCACTGGCTAGACACAGGCTAGGCACAGGCTAGACACAGGCTAGACACAGGTTGGACACAGGCTAGACACAGGCTAGACACCGTCAAGACACAGACCAGACACGTGATAGACAGAGGCTACACACTGGCTAGGCACAGGCTAGACTCTGGCTAGACACTGACTAGGCACACGCTATGCACATGCCTGTCTCAGGCTAGGCATGGCTAGACACTGGCTAGGCACACGCTATGCACATGCCAGTCTCAGGCAAGGCACAGGCTAGACACAGGCTAGACACTGCCTAGGCACAGGCTATGCACATGCCAGTCACAGGCAAGGCACAGGCTAGACACAGGCTAGACACAGGCTAGACACTGCCTAGGCACAGGGTAGACACTGGCTTGGCACAGACTAGACACTGGCTAAGCACAGGCTAGGCACAGGCTAGACACCGGCTAGACACCGTCAAGACACAGACTAGACACAAGCTAGACAGAGGCTATACACTGGCTAGGCACAGGCTAGACACAGGCTAGACACAGGCTAGACACAGGCTAGACAAAGGCTAGACACTGGCTAGGCACAGGTTAGGCACTGGCTAGGCACACGCTATGCACATGCCTGTCTCAGGCAAGGCACAGGCTAGACACAGGCTTGACACTGGCTAGGCACAGGCTAGGCACAGGCTAGGCACAGGCTAGGCACAGGCTAGGCACAGGCTAGGCACAGGCTAGGCACAGGCTAGGCACAGGCTAGGCACAGGCTAGGCACAGGCTAGGCACAGGCTAGGCACAGACTAGGCACAGGCCAGGCACAGGCTAGGCACAGGCTAGGCACAGGCTAGGCACAGGCTAGGCACAGGCTAGGCACAGGCTAGGCACAGGCTAGGCACAGGCTAGGCACAGGCTAGGCACAGGCTAGGCACAGGCTAGGCACAGGCTAGGCACAGGCTAGGCACAGGCTAGGCACAGGCTAGGCACAGGCTAGGCACAGGCTAGGCACAGGCTAGGCACTGGCTAGACACAGGCTAGGCACAGGCTAGACACAGGCCAGACACAGGTTGGACACAGGCTAGACACAGGCTAGACACCGTCAAGACACAGACCAGACACGTGATAGACAGAGGCTACACACTGGCTAGGCACAGGCTAGACTCTGGCTAGACACTGACTAGGCACACGCTATGCACATGCCTGTCTCAGGCTAGGCATGGCTAGACACTGGCTAGGCACACGCTATGCACATGCCAGTCTCAGGCAAGGCACAGGCTAGACACAGGCTAGACACTGCCTAGGCACAGGCTATGCACATGCCAGTCACAGGCAAGGCACAGGCTAGACACAGGCTAGACACAGGCTAGACACAGGCTAGACACAGGCTAGACACTGCCTAGGCACAGGCTAGACACTGGCTTGGCACAGACTGGACACTGGCTAAGCACAGGCTAGACACAGGCTAGAAACTGGCTAGGCACAGGCTAGACACAGGCTAGACACTGGCTGGGCACAGGCTAGACACTGGCTAGGCACAGGCTAGACACTGGCTAGGCACAGGCTAGACACAGGATAGACACAGGCTAGACACAGGATAGACACAGGCTAGACACAGGCTAGACAAAGGCTAGACACAGGCTAGACACAGGCTAGACACAGGCTAGACTCAGGCTAGACACAGGCTAGACACAGGCTAGACACAGGCTAGACACAGGCTAGACACAGGCTAGGCACAGGCTAGGCACAGGCTAGGCACAGGCTAGGCACAGGCTAGGCACAGGCTAGGCACAGGCTAGGCACAGGCTAGGCACAGGCTAGGCACAGGCTAGGCACAGGCTAGGCGCAGGTTAGGCACAGGCTAGGCACAGGCTAGGCACAGGCAAGGCACAGGCTAGGCACAGGCTAGGCACAGGCTAGGCACAGGCTAGGCACAAGCTAGGCACAAGCTAGGCACAAGCTAGGCACAGGCTAGGCACAGGCCAGGCACAGGCTAGACACTGGCTAGACACAGGCTAGGCACAGGCTAGACACTGGCTAGGCACAGGCTATACAGTGGCTAGGTACAGGCTAGGCACTGGCTAGGTACAGGCTAGGTACTGGCTAGGTACACGCTAGGCAAAGGCTAGGCACATGCTAGACACATGCTAGACACAGGCTAGACTCAGGCTAGACACAGGCTAGACACAGGCTAGACACAGGCTAGACACAGGCTAGACACAGGCTAGACACAGGCTGGTTACAGGCTAGACACAGGCCAGACACAGGCTAGACACAGGCTAGATACAGGCTAGACACAGGCTAGACACAGGCTAGACACAGGCTAGAAACAGGCTAGACACAAGCTAGACACAGGCTGGACACAGGCTAGACACAGGCTAGACTCAGGCTAGACACAGGCTAGACACAGGCTAGACACAGGCTAGACACAGGCTAGACACAGGCTAGACACAGGCTAGACACAGGCTAGACACAGGCTAGGCATAGGCTAGGCACAGGCTAGGCACAGGCTAGGCACAGGCTAGGCACAAGCTAGGCACAGGCTAGGCACAGGCCAGGCACAGGCCAGGCACAGGCTAGGCACAGGCTAGGCACAGGCTAGACACCGGCTAGACACCGTCAAGACACAGACTAGACACAAGCTAGACAGAGGCTATACACTGGCTAGGCACAGGCTAGACACAGGCTAGACACAGGCTAGACAAAGGCTAGACACTGGCTAGGCACAGGTTAGGCACTGGCTAGGCACAGGCTAGGCACAGGCCTGGCTCAGGCTAGGCACAGGCTAGGCACAGGCTAGGCACAGGCTAGGCACAGGCTAGGCACAGGCCAGGCACAGGCTAGGCACAGGCTAGGCACAGGCTAGGCACAGGCTAGGCACAGGCTAGGCACAGGCTAGGCACAGGCTAGGCACAGGCTAGGCTAGGCACAGGCTAGGCACAGGCTAGGCTGAGGCTAGGCACAGGCTAGGGCTGGGCTAGGCACAGGCTAGGCACTGGCTAGGCACAGGCTAGGCTGGGGCTAGGCTGGGCTAGGCACAGGCTAGGCACAGGCTAGGCACAGGCTAGGCTGGGCTAGGCAGGGCTAGGCACAGGCTAGGCACAGGCTAGGCACAGGCACAGGCTAGGCACAGGCTAGGCACAGGCTAGGCTGGGCTAGGCACAGGCTGGGCTAGGCACAGGCTAGGCACAGGCTAGGCACAGGCTAGGCACAGGCTAGGCACAGGCTAGGCTGGGCTAGGCGCACAGGCTGGGCTAGGCTAGGCACAGGCTAGGCACAGGCTAGGCACAGGCTAGGCTGGGCTAGGCACAGGCTAGGCACAGGCTAGGCTGGGCTAGGCTAGGCTGAGGCTAGGCTGGGCTAGGCTGGGCTAGGCACAGGCTAGGCACAGGCTAGGCACAGGCTAGGCTGAGGCTAGGCACAGGCTAGGCACAGGCTAGGCTCAGGCTAGGCACAGGCTAGGCTGGGGCTAGGCACAGGCTAGGCACAGGCTAGGCACAGGCTAGGCACAGGCTAGGCATAGGCTAGGCACAGGCTAGGCACTGGCTAGACACAGGCTAGGCACAGGCTAGACACAGGCTAGACACAGGTTGGACACAGGCTAGACACAGGCTAGACACCGTCAAGACACAGACCAGACACGTGATAGACAGAGGCTACACACTGGCTAGGCACAGGCTAGACTCTGGCTAGACACTGACTAGGCACACGCTATGCACATGCCTGTCTCAGGCTAGGCATGGCTAGACACTGGCTAGGCACACGCTATGCACATGCCAGTCTCAGGCAAGGCACAGGCTAGACACAGGCTAGACACTGCCTAGGCACAGGCTATGCACATGCCAGTCACAGGCAAGGCACAGGCTAGACACAGGCTAGACACAGGCTAGACACTGCCTAGGCACAGGGTAGACACTGGCTTGGCACAGACTAGACACTGGCTAAGCACAGGCTAGGCACAGGCTAGACACCGGCTAGACACCGTCAAGACACAGACTAGACACAAGCTAGACAGAGGCTATACACTGGCTAGGCACAGGCTAGACACAGGCTAGACACAGGCTAGACAAAGGCTAGACACTGGCTAGGCACAGGCTAGGCACTGGCTAGGCACACGCTATGCACATGCCTGTCTCAGGCAAGGCACAGGCTAGACACAGGCTAGACACTGGCTAGGCACAGGCTAGGCACAGGCTAGGCACAGGCTAGGCACAGGCTAGGCACAGGCTAGGCACAGGCTAGGCACAGGCCAGGCACAGGCTAGGCACAGGCTAGGCACAGGCTAGGCACAGGCTAGGCACAGGCTAGGCACAGGCTAGGCACAGGCTAGGCACAGGCTAGACACAGGCTAGACACTGGCTAGGCACAGGCTATGCACATGCCAGTCACAGGCAAGGCACAGGCTAGACACAGGCTAGACACAGGCTAGACACTGCCTAGGCACAGGCTAGACACTGGCTAGGCACAGGCTAGACACTGGCTAAGCACAGGCTAGACACAGGCTAGAAACTGGCTAGGCACAGGCTAGACACAGGCTATGCACAGGCTAGACACTGGCTAGGCACAGGCTAGGCACTGGCTAGACACTGGCAAGGCAAACGCTATGCACATGCCTGTCTCAGGCAAGGCACAGGCTAGACACAGGCTAGGCACAGGCTAGGCACAGGCTAGGCACACTGGCTAGGCTAGGCACAGGCTAGGCACAGGCTAGGCACAGGCTAGGCACAGGCTAGGCATAGGCTAGGCACAGGCTAGGCACAAGCTAGGCACTGGCTAGGCACACGCTATGCACATGCCAGTCTCAGGCAAGGCACAGGCTAGACACAGGCTAGACACTGCCTAGGCACAGGCTATGCACATGCCAGTCACAGGCAAGGCACAGGCTAGACACAGGCTAGACACAGGCTAGACACAGGCTAGACACTGCCTAGGCACAGGCTAGACACTGGCTTGGCACAGACTGGACACTGGCTAAGCACAGGCTAGACACAGGCTAGAAACTGGCTAGGCACAGGCTAGACACAGGCTAGACACTGGCTGGGCACAGGCTAGACACTGGCTAGGCACAGGCTAGACACTGGCTAGGCACAGGCTAGACACTGGCTAGGCACAGGCTAGACACAGGATAGACACAGGCTAGACACAGGATAGACACAGGCTAGACACAGGCTAGACAAAGGCTAGACACAGGCTAGACACAGGCTAGACACAGGCTAGACTCAGGCTAGACACAGGCTAGACACAGGCTAGACACAGGCTAGACACAGGCTAGACACAGGCTAGGCATAGGCTAGGCACAGGCTAGGCACAGGCTAGACACAGGCTAGGCACAGGCTAGGCACAGGCTAGGCACAGGCTAGGCACAGGCTAGGCTGCAGGTTAGGCACAGGCTAGGCACAGGCTAGGCACAGGCAAGGCACAGGCTAGGCACAGGCTAGGCACAGGCTAGGCACAGGCTAGGCACAAGCTAGGCACAAGCTAGGCACAAGCTAGGCACAGGCTAGGCACAGGCCAGGCACAGGCTAGACACTGGCTAGGCACAGGCTAGACACTGGCTAGGCACAGGCTAGACACTGGCTAGGCACAGGCTATACAGTGGCTAGGTACAGGCTAGGCACTGGCTAGGTACAGGCTAGGTACTGGCTAGGTACACGCTAGGCACTGGCTAGGTACAGGCTAGGCAAAGGCTAGGCACATGCTAGACACATGCTAGACACAGGCTAGACTCAGGCTAGACACAGGCTAGACACAGGCTAGACACAGGCTAGACACAGGCTAGACACAGGCTGGTTACAGGCTAGACACAGGCCAGACACAGGCTAGACACAGGCTAGATACAGGCTAGACACAGGCTAGACACAGGCTAGACACAGGCTAGAAACAGGCTAGACACAAGCTAGACACAGATTGGACACAGGCTAGACACAGGCTAGACTCAGGCTAGACACAGGCTAGACACAGGCTAGACACAGGCTAGACACAGGCTAGACACAGGCTAGGCACAGGCTAGACACTGGCTAGGCACAGGCTATACAGTGGCTAGGTACAGGCTAGGCACTGGCTAGGTACAGGCTAGGTACTGGCTAGGTACACGCTAGGCAAAGGCTAGGCACATGCTAGACACATGCTAGACACAGGCTAGACTCAGGCTAGACACAGGCTAGACACAGGCTAGACACAGGCTAGACACAGGCTAGACACAGGCTAGACACAGGCTAGACACAGGCTGGTTACAGGCTAGACACAGGCCAGACACAGGCTAGACACAGGCTAGATACAGGCTAGACACAGGCTAGACACAGGCTAGACACAGGCTAGAAACAGGCTAGACACAAGCTAGACACAGGTTGGACACAGGCTAGACACAGGCTAGACTCAGGCTAGACACAGGCTAGACACAGGCTAGACACAGGCTAGACACAGGCTAGACACAGGCTAGACACAGGTTGGACACAGGCTAGACACAGGCTAGACACAGGCTAGGCATAGGCTAGGCACAGGCTAGGCACAGGCTAGGTACAGGCTAGGCACAAGCTAGGCACAGGCTAGGCACAGGCCAGGCACAGGCCAGGCACAGGCTAGGCACAGGCTAAGCACAGGCTAGACACCGGCTAGACACCGTCAAGACACAGACTAGACACAAGCTAGACAGAGGCTATACACTGGCTAGGCACAGGCTAGACACAGGCTAGACACAGGCTAGACAAAGGCTAGACACTGGCTAGGCACAGGTTAGGCACTGGCTAGGCACACGCTATGCACATGCCTGTCTCAGGCAAGGCACAGGCTAGACACAGGCTTGACACTGGCTAGGCACAGGCTAGGCACAGGCTAGGCACAGGCTAGGCACAGGCTAGGCACAGGCTAGGCACAGGCTAGGCACAGGCTAGGCACAGGCTAGGCACAGGCTAGGCACAGGCTAGGCACAGGCTAGGCACAGGCTAGGCACAGCCTAGGCACAGGCTAGGCACAGGCTAGGCACAGGCTAGGCACAGGCTAGGCACAGGCTAGGCACAGGCTAGGCACAGGCTAGGCACAGGCTAGGCACAGGCTAGGCACAGGCTAGGCACAGGCTAGGCACAGGCTAGGCACAGGCTAGGCACAGGCTAGGCACAGGCTAGGCACAGGCTAGGCACAGGCTAGGCACAGGCTAGGCACAGGCTAGGCACAGGCTAGGCACAGGCTAGGCACAGGCTAGGCACAGGCTAGGCACAGGCTAGGCACAGGCTAGGCACAGGCTAGGCACAGGCTAGGCACAGGCTAGGCACAGGCTAGGCACAGGCTAGGCACAGGCTAGGCACAGGCTAGGCACAGGCTAGGCACAGGCTAGGCACAGGCTAGGCACAGGCTAGGCACAGGCTAGGCACAGGCTAGGCACAGGCTAGGCACAGGCTAGGCATAGGCTAGGCACAGGCTAGGCACAGGCTAGACACAGGCTAGGCACAGGCTAGACACAGGCTAGACACAGGTTGGACACAGGCTAGACACAGGCTAGACACCGTCAAGACACAGACCAGACACGTGATAGACAGAGGCTACACACTGGCTAGGCACAGGCTAGACTCTGGCTAGACACTGACTAGACTCTGGCTAGACACTGACTAGGCACACGCTATGCACATGCCTGTCTCAGGCTAGGCATGGCTAGACACTGGCTAGGCACACGCTATGCACATGCCAGTCTCAGGCAAGGCACAGGCTAGACACAGGCTAGACACTGCCTAGGCACAGGCTAGGCACATGCCAGTCACAGGCAAGGCACAGGCTAGACACAGGCTAGACACAGGCTAGACACTGCCTAGGCACAGGGTAGACACTGGCTAAGCACAGGCTAGGCACAGGCTAGACACCGGCTAGACACCGTCAAGACACAGACTAGACACAAGCTAGACAGAGGCTATACACTGGCTAGGCACAGGCTAGACACAGGCTAGACACAGGCTAGACAAAGGCTAGACACTGGCTAGGCACAGGTTAGGCACTGGCTAGGCACACGCTATGCACATGCCTGTCTCAGGCAAGGCACAGGCTAGACACAGGCTTGACACTGGCTAGGCACAGGCTAGGCACAGGCTAGGCACAGGCTAGGCACAGGCTAGGCACAGGCTAGGCACAGGCTAGGCACAGGCTAGGCACAGGCCAGGCACAGGCTAGGCACAGGCTAGGCACAGGCTAGGCACAGGCTAGGCACAGGCTAGGCACAGGCTAGGCACAGGCTAGGCACAGGCTAGACACAGGCTAGACACTGCCTAGGCACAGGCTATGCACATGCCAGTCACAGGCAAGGCACAGGCTAGACACAGGCTAGACACAGGCTAGACACTGCCTAGGCACAGGGTAGACACTGGCTTGGCACAGACTAGACACTGGCTAAGCACAGGCTAGACACAGGCTAGAAACTGGCTAGGCACAGGCTAGACACAGGCTATGCACAGGCTAGACACTGGCTAGGCACAGGCTAGGCACTGGCTAGACACTGGCAAGGCAAACGCTATGCACATGCCTGTCTCAGGCAAGGCACAGGCTAGACACAGGCTAGGCACAGGCTATGCACAGGCTAGGCACAGGCTAGGCACAGGCTAGGCACAGGCTAGGCACAGGCTAGGCACAGGCTAGGCACAGGCTAGGCATAGGCTAGGCACAGGCTAGGCACAAGCTAGGCACGGGCTAGGCACAGGCCAGGCACAGGCTAGACACAGGCTAGACACTGCCTAGGCACAGGCTAGACACTGGCTTGGCACAGACTAGACACTGGTTAAGCACAGGCTAGACACTGGCTTGGCACAGACTAGACACTGGTTAAGCACAGGCTAGACACAGGCTAGAAATTGGCTAGGCACAGGTTAGGCACTGGCTAGGCACACTCTATGCACATGCCTGTCTCAGGCAAGGCACAGGCTAGACACAGGCTTGACACTGGCTAGGCACAGGCTAGGCACAGGCTAGGCACAGGCTAGGCACAGGCTAGGCACAGGCTAGGCACAAGCCAGGCACAGGCTAGGCACAGGCTAGGCACAGGCTAGGCACAGGCTAGGCACAGGCTAGGCACAGGCTAGGCACAGGCCAGGCACAGGCTAGGCACAGGCTAGACACAGGCTAGACACAGGCTAGGCACAGGCTAGGCACAGGCTAGGCACAGGCTAGGCACAGGCTAGGCACAGGCTAGGCACAGGCTAGGCACAGGCTAGGCACAGGCTAGGCACAGGCTAGGCACAGGCTAGGCACAGGCTAGGCACAGGCTAGGCACAGGCTAGGCACAGGCTAGGCACAGGCTAGGCACAGGCTAGGCACAGGCTAGGCACAGGCTAGGCACAGGCTAGGCTGGGGCTAGGCACAGGCTAGGCACAGGCTAGGCACAGGCTAGGCACAGGCTAGGCACAGGCTAGGCACAGGCTAGGCACAGGCTAGGCACAGGCTAGGCATAGGCTAGGCACAGGCTAGGCACTGGCTAGACACAGGCTGAACACAGGCTAGACACAGGCTAGACACAGGCTAGACACAGGCTAGACACAGGCTAGGCACAGGCTAGACACAGGCTAGACACAGGTTGGACACAGGCTAGACACAGGCTAGACACCGTCAAGACACAGACCAGACACGTGATAGACAGAGGCTACACACTGGCTAGGCACAGGCTAGACTCTGGCTAGACACTGGCTAGGCACACGCTATGCACATGCCTGTCTCAGGCTAGGCATGGCTAGACACTGGCTAGGCACACGCTATGCACATGCCAGTCTCAGGCAAGGCACAGGCTAGACACAGGCTAGACACTGCCTAGGCACAGGCTATGCACATGCCAGTCACAGGCAAGGCACAGGCTAGACACAGGCTAGACACTGCCTAGGCACAGGGTAGACACTGGCTTGGCACAGACTAGACACTGGCTAAGCACAGGCTAGACACAGGCTAGAAACTGGCTAGGCACAGGCTAGACACAGGCTATGCACAGGCTAGACACTGGCTAGGCACAGGCTAGGCACTGGCTAGACACTGGCAAGGCAAACGCTATGCACATGCCTGTCTCAGGCAAGGCACAGGCTAGACACAGGCTAGACACAGGCTAGGCACAGGCTATGCACAGGCTAGGCACAGGCTAGGCACAGGCTAGGCACAGGCTAGGCACAGGCTAGGCATAGGCTAGGCACAGGCTAGGCACAAGCTAGGCACGGGCTAGGCACAGGCCAGGCACAGGCTAGACACAGGCCAGGCACAGGCTAGACACAGGCCAGGCACAGGCTAGACACAGGCTAGACACTGCCTAGGCACAGGGTAGACACTGGCTTGGCACAGACTAGACACTGGCTAAGCATAGGCTAGACACAGGCTAGAAACTGGCTAGGCACAGGCTAGACACAGGCTATGCACAGGCTAGACACTGGCTAGGCACAGGCTAGGCACTGGCTAGACACTGGCAAGGCAAACGCTATGCACATGCCTGTCTCAGGCAAGGCACAGGCTAGACACAGGCTAGACACAGGCTAGGCACAGGCTATGCACAGGCTAGGCACAGGCTAGGCACAGGCTAGGCACAGGCTAGGCACAGGCTAGGCATAGGCTAGGCACAGGCTAGGCACAAGCTAGGCACGGGCTAGGCACAGGCCAGGCACAGGCTTGACACAGGCTAGACACTGCCTAGGCACAGGCTAGACACTGGCTTGGCACAGACTAGACACTGGTTAAGCACAGGCTAGACACAGGCTAGAAATTGGCTAGGCACAGGTTAGGCACTGGCTAGGCACACGCTATGCACATGCCTGTCTCAGGCAAGGCACAGGCTAGACACAGGCTTGACACTGGCTAGGCACAGGCTAGGCACAGGCTAGGCACAGGCTAGGCACAGGCTAGGCACAGGCTAGGCACAGGCTAGGCACAGGCTAGGCACAGGCTAGGCACAGGCTAGGCACAGGCTAGGCACAGGCTAGGCACAGGCTAGGCACAGGCTAGGGGCAGGCTAGGCACAGGCTGGGCTGGGCACAGGCTAGGCACAGGCTAGGCACAGGCTAGGCACAGGCTAGGCACAGGCTAGGCACAGGCTAGGCACAGGCCAGGCACAGGCCAGGCACAGGCTAGGCACAGGCTAGGCACAGGCTAGGCACAGGCTAGGCACAGGCTAGGCACAGGCTAGGCACAGGCTAGGCACAGGCTAGGCACAGGCTAGGCACAGGCTAGGCACAGGCTAGGCACAGGCTAGGCACAGGCTAGGCACAGGCTAGGCACAGGCTAGGCACAGGCTAGGCTGGGCTAGGCACAGGCTAGGCACAGGCTAGGCACAGGCTAGGCACAGGCTAGGCACAGGCTAGGCACAGGCTAGGCACAGGCTAGGCACAGGCTAGGCATAGGCTAGGCACAGGCTAGGCACTGGCTAGACACAGGCTAGACACAGGCTAGACACAGGCTAGACACAGGCTAGGCACAGGCTAGACACAGGCTAGACACAGGTTGGACACAGGCTAGACACAGGCTAGACACCGTCAAGACACAGACCAGACACGTGATAGACAGAGGCTTCACACTGGCTAGGCACAGGCTAGACTCTGGCTAGACACTGGCTAGGCACACGCTATGCACATGCCTGTCTCAGGCTAGGCATGGCTAGACACTGGCTAGGCACACGCTATGCACATGCCAGTCTCAGGCAAGGCACAGGCTAGTTACAGGCTAGACACTGCCTAGGCACAGGCTATGCACATGCCAGTCACAGGCAAGGCACAGGCTAGACACAGGCTAGACACAGGCTAGACACTGCCTAGGCACAGGGTAGACACTGGCTTGGCACAGACTAGACACTGGCTAAGCACAGGCTAGACACAGGCTAGAAACTGGCAAGGCACAGGCTAGACACAGGCTATGCACAGGCTACACACTGGCTAGGCACAGGCTAGGCACTGGCTAGACACTGGCAAGGCAAACGCTATGCACATGCCTGTCTCAGGCAAGGCACAGGCTAGACACAGGCTAGACACAGGCTAGGCACAGGCTATGCACAGGCTAGGCACAGGCTAGGCACAGGCTAGGCACAGGCTAGGCACAGGCTCAGCACAGGCTAGGCATAGGCTAGGCACAGGCTAGGCACAAGCTAGGCACGGGCTAGGCACAGGCCAGGCACAGGCTAGACACAGGCTAGACACTGCCTAGGCACAGGCTAGACACTGGCTTGGCACAGACTAGACACTGGTTAAGCACAGGCTAGACACAGGCTAGAAATTGGCTAGGCACAGGCTATACACTGGCTAGGCACAGGCTAGACTCTGGCTATGCACAGGCTAGACAAAGGCTAGACACTGGCTAGGCACAGGCTAGGCACTGGCTAGACACAGGCTAGACACAGGCTAGACACAGGCTAGACACAGGCTAAACACAAGCTAGACACAGGCTAGACACAGGCTAGACACAGGCTAGACACAGGCTAGACACAGGCTAGACACAGGCTAGACACAGGCTAGACACAGGCTAGACACAGGCTAGACACAGGCTAGACACAGGCTAGACACAGGCTAGACACAAGCTAGACACAGGCTAGACACAAGCTAGATACAGGCTAGACACAGGCTAGACATAGGCTAGACACAGACTATACACAGGCTAGACGTGGGCTAGACACAGGCTAGATACAGGCTAGGCACATGCTAGGCACAGGCTAGGCACAGGCTAGGCACAGGCTAGGCACAGGCTAGGCACAGTCTAGGCACAGGCTAGGCACAGTCTAGGCACAGGCTAGGCACAGGCTAGCCACAGGCTAGGCACAGGCTAGGCACAGGCTAGACACAGGCTAGTTACAGGCTAGACACAGGCCAGACACAGGCTAGACACAGGCTAGACACAGGCTAGACACAGGCTAGACACAGGCTAGACACAGGCAAGACACAGGCTAGGCATAGGCTAGGCACAGGCTAGGCACAGGCTAGGTACAGGCTAGGCACAAGCTAGGCACAGGCTAGGCACAGGCCAGGCACAGGCTAGGCACAGGCTAGGCACAGGCTAGACACCGGCTAGACACCGTCAAGACACAGACTAGACACAAGCTAGACAGAGGCTATACACTGGCTAGGCACAGGCTAGACACAGGCTAGACACAGGCTAGACAAAGGCTAGACACTGGCTAGGCACAGGTTAGGCACTGGCTAGGCACACGCTATGCACATGCCTGTCTCAGGCAAGGCACAGGCTAGACACAGGCTTGACACTGGCTAGGCACAGGCTAGGCACAGGCTAGGCACAGGCTAGGCACGGGCTAGGCACAGGCTAGGCACAGGCTAGGCACAGGCTAGGCACAGGCTATGCACAGGCTAGGCACAGGCTAGGCACAGGCTAGGCACAGGCTAGGCACAGGCTAGGCACAGGCTAGGCACAGGCTAGGCACAGGCTAGGCACAGGCTAGGCACAGGCTAGGCACAGGCTAGGCACAGGCTAGGCACAGGCTAGGCACAGGCTAGGCACAGGCTAGGCACAGGCTAGGCACAGGCTAGGCACAGGCTAGGCACAAGCTAGGCACAGGCTAGGCACAAGCTAGGCACAGGCTAGGCACAGGCTAGACACAGGCTAGGCATAGGCTAGGCACAGGCTAGGCACTGGCTAGACACTGGCTAGACACAGGCTAGACACAGGCTAGACACAGGCTAGACACAGGCTAGACACAGGCTAGACACAGGCGAGACACAGGCTAGACACAGGCTAGACACAGGTTGGACACAGGCTAGACACAGGCTAGACACCGTCAAGACACAGACCAGACACGTGATAGACAGAGGCTACACACTGGCTAGGCACAGGCTAGACTCTGGCTAGACACTGGCTAGGCACACGCTATGCACATGCCTGTCTCAGGCTAGGCATGGCTAGACACTGGCTAGGCACACGCTATGCACATGCCAGTCTCAGGCAAGGCACAGGCTAGACACTGCCTAGGCACAGGCTATGCACATGCCAGTCACAGGCAAGGCACAGGCTAGACACAGGCTAGACACAGGCTAGACACAGGCTAGACACAGGCTAGACACAGGCTAGACACTGCCTAGGCACAGGGTAGACTCTGGCTTGGCACATACTAGACACTGGCTAAGCACAGGCTAGACACATGCTAGAAACTGGCTAGGCACAGGCTAGACACAGTCTATGCACAGGCTAGACACTGGCTAGGCACAGGGTAGGCACAGGCTAAGCATAGGCTAGGCACAGGCTAGGCACAAGCTAGGCACGGGCTAGGCACAGGCCAGGCACAAGCTAGACACAGGCTAGACACTGCCTAGGCACAGGCTAGACACTGGCTTGGCACAGACTAGACACTGGTTAAGCAGAGGCTAGACACAGGCTATAAATTGGCTAGGCACAGGCTATACACTGGCTAGGCACAGGCTAGACTCTGGCTATGCACAGGCTAGACAAAGGCTAGACACTGGCTAGGCACAGGCTAGGCACTGGCTAGCCACAGGCTAGGCACAGGCTAGGCACAGGCTAGGCACAGGCTAGGCACAGGCTCATCACAAGCTAGGCACAGGCTAGACACAGGCTAGACACAGGCTAGACACAAGCTAGGTACAGGCTAGACACAAGCTAGATACAGGCTAGACACAGGCTAGACATAGGCTAGACACAGGCTATACACAGGCTAGACACAGGCTAGACACAGGCTAGGCACAGGCTAGGCACATGCTAGGCACAGGCTAGGCACAGGCTAGGCACAGGCTAAGCATAGGCTAGGCACAGGCTAGGCACAAGCTAGGCACGGGCTATGCACAGGCCAGGCACAAGCTAGACACAGGCTAGACACTGCCTAGGCACAGGCTAGACACTGGCTTGGCACAGACTAGACACTGGTTAAGCAGAGGCTAGACACAGGCTATAAATTGGCTAGGCACAGGCTATACACTGGCTAGGCACAGGCTAGACTCTGGCTATGCACAGGCTAGACAAAGGCTAGACACTGGCTAGGCACAGGCTAGGCACTGGCTAGACACAGGCTAGACACAGGCTAGACACAGGCTAGACACAGGCTAAACACAAGCTAGACACAGGCTAGACACAGGCTAGACACAGGCTAGACACAGGCTAGACACAGGCTAGACACAGGCTAGACACAAGCTAGGTACAGGCTAGACACAAGCTAGATACAGGCTAGACACAGGCTAGACATAGGCTAGACACAGGCTATACACAGGCTAGACACAGGCTAGACACAGGCTAGGCACAGGCTAGGCACATGCTAGGCACAGGCTAGGCACAGGCTAGGCACAGGCTAGGCACAGGCTAGGCACAGGCTAGGCACAGGCTAGCCACAGGCTAGGCACAGGCTAGGCACAGGCTAGGCACAGGCTAGGCACAGGCTAGGCAGAGGCTAGGCACAGGCTCATCACAAGCTAGGCACAGGCTAGGCACAGGCTAGGCACAGGCTAGGCACTGGCTAGGCACAGGCTAGGCAAAGGCTAGGCACAGGCTTGGCACAGGCTAAGCACAGGCTAGACACCGTCAAGACACAGACAAGACACATGCCAGACAGAGGCTAGACACAGGCTAGACACAGGCTAGACACAGGCTAGACACAGGCAAGACACAGGCTAGACACAAGCTAGACACAGGCTAGACACAGGCTAGACACAGGCAAGACACAGGCTAGACACAGGCTAGACACAGGCTAGACACAGGCTAGACAGAGGCTAGATACAGGCTAGACAGAGGCTAGACACAGGCTAGACACAGGCTAGACACAGGCTAGACACAGGCTAGACACAGGCTAGACACAGGCTAGACACAGGCTAGACACAGGCTAGACAAAGGCTAGACACAGGATAGACATAGGCTAGACAGAGGCTATACACAGGCTAGACACAGGCTAGACATAGGCTAGACAGAGGCTAGGCACAGGTTAGCACAGGCTATGCACATGCCAGTCACAGGCAAGGCACAGGCTAGACACAGGCTAGGCACAGGCTAGGCACTGGCTAGGTACTGGCTAGGTACTGGCTAGGTACAGGCTAGGCATTGGCTAGGTACAGGCTAGGCAGATGCTAGGCACATGCTAGACACAGGCAAGACACAGGCTAGACACAGGCTAGACACCGGCTAGACACCGTCAATACACATACTAGACACAGACTAGACAGAGGCTATACACTGGCTAGGCACAGGCTAGACATAGGCTAGACACAGGCTAGACACAGGCTAGACACAGGCTAGACACAGGCTAGACACAAGCTAGGTACAGGCTAGACACAAGCTAGATACAGGCTAGACACAGGCTAGACATAGGCTAGACACAGGCTATACACAGGCTAGACACAGGCTAGACACAGGCTAGGCACAGGCTAGGCACATGCTAGGCACAGGCTAGGCACAGGCTAGGCACAGGCTAGGCACAGGCTAGGCACAGGCTAGGCACAGGCTAGGCACAGGCTAGGCACAGGCTAGGCACAGGCTAGGCACAGGCTAGGCACAGGCTAGGCACAGGCTAGGCAGAGGCTAGGCACAGGCTCATCACAAGCTAGGCACAGGCTAGGCACAGGCTAGGCACAGGCTAGGCACTGGCTAGGCACAGGCTAGGCAAAGGCTAGGCACAGGCTTGGCACAGGCTAAGCACAGGCTAGACACCGTCAAGACACAGACAAGACACATGCCAGACAGAGGCTAGACACAGGCTAGACACAGGCTAGACACAGGCTAGACACAGGCAAGACACAGGCTAGACACAAGCTAGACACAGGCTAGACACAGGCTAGACACAGGCAAGACACAGGCTAGACACAGGCTAGACACAGGCTAGACACAGGCTAGACAGAGGCTAGATACAGGCTAGACACAGGCTAGACACAGGCTAGACACAGGCTAAACACAAGCTAGACACAGGCTAGACACAGGCTAGACACAGGCTAGACAAAGGCTAGACACAGGATAGACATAGGCTAGACAGAGGCTATACACAGGCTAGACACAGGCTAGACATAGGCTAGACAGAGGCTAGGCACAGGTTAGCACAGGCTATGCACATGCCAGTCACAGGCAAGGCACAGGCTAGGTACAGGCTAGGCATTGGCTAGGTACAGGCTAGGCAGATGCTAGGCACATGCTAGACACAGGCTAGACACAGGCTAGACACAGGCTAGACACCGGCTAGACACCGTCAATACACATACTAGACACAGACTAGACAGAGGCTATACACTGGCTAGGCACAGGCTAGACATAGGCTAGACAGAGGCTAGACACAGGCTAGACACAGGCTAGGCACAGGCTAGGCACAGGCTAGGCACAGGCCAGGCACAGGCTAGGCACAGGCTAGGCACAGGCTAGGCACAGGCTAGGCACAGGCTAGGCACAGGCTAGGCACAGGCTAGGCACAGGCTAGGCACAGGCTAGGCACAGGCTAGGCACAGGCTAGGCACAGGCTAGGCACAGGCTAGGCACAGGCAAGGCACAGGCTAGGCAAAGGCTAGGCACAGGCTAGGCAGAGGCTAGGCACAGGCTAGGCGCAGGCTAGGCACTGGCTAGGCACTAGCTAGGCACTAGCTAGGCACAGGCTAGGCAAAGGCTAGGCACAGGCTTGGCACAGGCTAAGTACAGGCTAGACACCGGCTAGGCACCGTCAAGATACAGACAAGACACAGGCTAGACAGAGGCTATACACTGGCTGTGCACAGGCTAGACACAGGCTAGACACAGGTTATACACAGGCTGGACACAGGCTAGGCACTGGCTAGGTACTGGCTAGGTACTGGCTAGGTACAGGCTAGGCATTGGCTAGGTACAGGCTAGGCAGATGCTAGGCACATGCTAGACACAGGCTATGCACATGCCAGTCACAGGCAAGGCACAGGCTAGACACAGGCTAGGCACAGGCTAGGCACTGGCTAGGTACTGGCTAGGTACTGGCTAGGTACAGGCTAGGCATTGGCTAGGTACAGGCTAGGCAGATGCTAGGCACATGCTAGACACAGGCTAGTCACAGGCTAGACACAGGCTAGACACAGGCTAGACACAGGCTAGACACAGGCTAGACACAGGCTAGACACAGGCTAGACACAGGCTAGACACAGGCTAGACACCGGCTAGACACCGTCAATACACATACTAGACACAGACTAGACAGAGGCTATACACTGGCTAGGCACAGGCTAGACATAGGCTAGACAGAGGCTAGACACAGGCTAGACACAGGCTAGGCACAGGCTAGGCACAGGCTAGGCACAGGCTAGGCACAGGCTAGGCACAGGCTAGGCACAGGCTAGGCACAGGCTAGGCACAGGCTAGGCACAGGCTAGGCACAGGCTAGGCACAGGCTAGGCACAGGCAAGGCACAGGCTAGGCAAAGGCTAGGCACAGGCTAGGCAGAGGCTAGGCACAGGCTAGGCGCAGGCTAGGCACTGGCTAGGCACTAGCTAGGCACTAGCTAGGCACAGGCTAGGCAAAGGCTAGGCACAGGCTTGGCACAGGCTAAGTACAGGCTAGACACCGGCTAGGCACCGTCAAGATACAGACAAGACACAGGCTAGACAGAGGCTATACACTGGCTGTGCACAGGCTAGACACAGGCTAGACACAGGTTATACACAGGCTGGACACAGGCTAGACACAGGCTAGACACAGGCTAGACACAGGCTAGACACAGGCTAGACACAGGCTAGACACAAGCTAGACACAGGCTAGACACAGGCTAGACACAGGCTAGACACAGGCTAGACACAGGCTAGACACAGGCTAGACACAGGCTAGACACAGGCTAGACATAGGCTAGACAGAGGCTATACACAGGCTAGACACAGGCTAGACACAGGCTAGACATAGGCTAGACACAGGATAGGCACAGGCTAGGCACAGGCTAGGCATAGGCTAGGCACAGGCTAGGCACAGGCTAGGCACTGGCTAGGCACTGGCTAGGCACTAGCTAGGCACTGGCTAGGCACTGGCTAGGCACTGGCTAGGCACTAGCTAGGCACTGGCTAGGCACTGGCTAGGCACTGGCTAGGCACTGGCTAGGCACAGGCTAGGCACAGGCTAGGCACAGGCTAGGCACAGGCTAGGCAGAGGCTAGGCACAGGCTAGGCACAGGCTAGGCAGAGGCTAGGCAGAGGCTAGGCACAGGCTATGCACATGCCAGTCACAGGCCAGGCACAGGCTAGACACAGGCTAGACAGTGGCTAGACACATGCTAGACACAGGCTAGACACAGTCTAGACACAGGCTAGACACAGTCTATACACAGGCTAGACACAGGCTAGACCCAGGCTAGACACAGGCTAGTCACAGGCTAGACACAGGCTAGACACAGGCTAGACACAGGCTAGGCACAGGCTAGGCACAGGCTTGGCACAGGCTAGGCACAGGCTAGGCACAGGCTAGGCACAGGCTAGGCACAGGCTAGGCACAGGCTAGGCACAGGCTAGGCACTGGCTAGGCACTGGCTAGGCACAGGCTAGGCACAGGCTAGGCACAGGCTAGGCACTGGCTAGGCACAGGCTAGGCACAGGCTAGGCACAGGCTAGGCACAGGCTAGGCACAGGCTAGGCACAGGCTAGGCACAGGCTAGGCACAGGCTAGGCACAGGCTAGGCACAGGCTAGGCACAGGCTAGGCACAGGCTAGGCACAGGCTAGGCACAGGCTAGGCACAGGCTGGGCAGAGGCTAGGCAAAGGCTAGGCACAGGCTAGGCACTAGCTAGGCACAGGCTAGGCACAGGCTACGCACAGGCTAGGCACTGGCTAGGCACTATCTAGACACAGGCTAGACACCGGCTAGACACCGTCAAGACACAGACTAGGCACAGGCTAGACTCTGGCTATGCACAGGCTAGACAAAGGCTAGACACTGGCTAGGCACAGGCTAGGCACTGGCTAGACACTGGCTAGGCACACGCTATGCTCATGCCAGTCTCAGGCAAGGCACATGCTAGACACAGGCTGGACACTGGCTAGGCACAGGCTATGCACATGCCAGTCACAGGCAAGGCACAGGCTAGACACAAGCTAGACACAGGCTAGACACAGGCTAGACACAGGCTAGACACTTGCTTGGCACAGACTAGACACTGGCTAAGCACAGGCTAGGCACAGGCTAGGCACAGGCTAGGCACAGGCTAGGCACAGGCTAGGCACAGGCTAGGCACAGGCTAGGCACAGGCTAGGCACAGGCTAGGCACAGGCTAGGCAGAGGCAAGGCACAGGCTAGGCGCTAGCTAGGCACAGGCTAGGTACAGGCTAGGCACAGGCTAGGCACTGGCTAGGCAGTGGCTAGGCAGTGGCTAGGCACAGGCTAGGCAAAGGCTAGGCACAGGCTTGGCACAGGCTAAGCATAGGCTAGACACCGGCTAGACACCGGCTAGACACCGTCACGACACAGACAAGACACAGGCTAGACAGAGGCTATACACTGGCTAGGGACAGGCTAGACTCTGGCTATGCACAGGCTAGACAAAGGCAAGACACTGGCTAGGCACTGGCTAGGCACTGGCTAGGCACTGGCTAGGCACTGGCTAGGCACTGGCTAGGCACAGGCTAGGCACAGGCTAGGCACAGGCTAGGAACAGGCTATGAACAGGCTAGGCACAGGCTAGGCAGAGGCTAGGCACAGGCTAGGCACAAGCTAGGCACAGGCTAGGCACAGGGTAGGCACAGGCTAGGTACTGGCTAGGCACAGGCTAGGCAAAGGCTAGGCACAGGCTTGGAACAGGCTAAGCACAGGCTAGACACCGTCAAGACACAGACAAGACACATGCTAGACAGAGGCTAGACACAGGCTAGACAAAGGCTAGACACAGGCTAGACACAGGCAAGACACAGGCTAGACACAGGCTAGACACAGGCTAGACACAGGCTAGACACAGGCCAGACACAGGCTAGACACAGGCTAGACACAGGCTAGACACAGGCTAGACACAGGCTAGACACAGGCTAGACACAGGCTAGACAGAGGCTAGACACAGGCTAGACACAGGCTAGACACAGGCTAGACACAGGCTAGACACAGGCTAGACACAGGCTAGACATAGGCTAGACAGAGGCTATACACAGGATAGACACAGGCTAGACATAGGCTAGACAGAGGCTAGGCACAGGTTAGCACAGGCTATGCACATGCCAGTCACAGGCAAGGCACAGGCTAGACACAGGCTAGACACTGGCTAGGCACAGTCTAGGCACTGGCTAGGTACAGGCTAGGTACTGGCTAGGTACAGGCTAGGTACTGGCTAGGTACTGGCTAGGTACAGGCTAGGTACAGGCTAGGCATTGGCTAGGTACAGGCTAGGCAGATGCTAGGCACTGGCTAGGCACTGGCTAGGCACTGGCTAGGCACTGGCTAGGCACTGGCTAGGCACTGGCTAGGCACTGGCTAGGCACAGGCTAGGCACAGGCTAGGAACAGGCTATGAACAGGCTAGGCACAGGCTAAGCACAGGCTAGACACTGGCTAGACACCGGCTAGACACCGTCAAGACACAGACTAGGCACAGGCTAGACTCTGGCTATGCACAGGCTACACAAAGGCTAGACACTGGCTAGGCACAGGCTAGGCACTGGCTAGACACTGGCTAGGCACACGCTATGCTCAAGCCAGTCTCAGGCAAGGCACAGGCTAGACACAGGCTAGACACAGGCTAGACACTGGCTAGGCACAGGCTATGCACATGCCAGTCACAGGCAAGGCACAGGCTAGACACAGGCTAGACACTGGCTAAGCACAGGCTAGACACTGGCTTGGCACAGACTAGACACTGGCTAAGCACAGGCTAGGCACAGGCTAGGCACAGGCTAGGCAGAGGCAAGGCACAGGCTAGGCTTTAGCTAGGCACAGGCTAGGTACAGGCTAGGCACAGGCTAGGTACAGGCTAGGCACAGGCTAGGCACTGGCTGGGCACTGGCTAGGCACTGGCTAGGCACTGGCTAGGCACAGGCTAGGCACTGGCTAGGCACAGGCTAGGCAAAGGCTAGGCACAGGCTTGGCACAGGCTAAGCATAGGCTAGATACCGGCTAGACACCGGCTAGACACCGGCTAGACACCGTCACGACACAGACAAGACACAGGCTAGACAGAGGCTATACACTGGCTAGGCACAGGCTAGACTCTGGCTATGCACAGGCTAGACAAAGGCTAGACACTGGCTAGGCACAGGCTAGGCACTGGCTAGACACAGGCTAGACACAGGCTAGACACAGGCTAGACACAGGCTAGACATAGGCTAGACAGAGGCTATACACAGGCTAGACACAGGCTAGACATATTGTTAGACACCGGCTAGGCACAGGCTAGGCACAGGCTAGGCACAGGCTAGGCACAGGCTAGGCACAGGCTAGGCACAGGCTAGGCACAGGCTAGGCACAGGCTAGGCACAGGCTAGGCACAGGCTAGGCACAGGCTAGGCACAGGCTAGGCACAGGCTAGGCACAGGCTAGGCACAGGCTAGGCACAGGCTAGGCACAGGCTAGGCACAGGCTAGGCACAGGCTAGGCACAGGCTAGGCACAGGCTAGGCACAGGCTAGGCACAGGCTAGGCACTGGCTAGGCACTGGAACAGGCTATGAACAGGCTAGACACCGTCAAGACACAGACTAGGCACAGGCTAGACTCTGACTATGCACAGGCTAGACAAAGGCTAGACACTGGCTAGACACAGGCTAGGCACTGGCTAGACACTGGCTAGGCACACGCTATGCTCATTCCAGTCTCAGGCAAGGCACAGGCTAGACACAGGCTAGATACTGGCTAGGCACAGGCTATGCACATGCCAGTCACAGGCATGGCACAGGCTAGACACAGGCTAGACACTGGCTAGGCACAGGCTAGACACTGGCTTGGCACAGACTAGACACTGGCTAAGCACAGGCTAGGCACAGGCTAGGCACAGGCTAGGCACAGGCTAGGCACAGGCTAGGCACAGGCTAGGCACAGGCTAGGCACAGGCTAGGCACAGGCTAGGCACAGGCTTGGTAAAGGCTAGGCACAGGCTTGGCACAGGCTAAGCATAGGCTAGACACCGGCTAGACACCGGCTAGACACCGTCAAGACACAGACAAGACACAGGCTAGACAGAGGCTATACACTGGCTAGGCACAGGCTAGACTCTGGCTATGCACAGGCTAGGCACAGGCTAGGCACTGGCTAGGCACTGGCTAGGCACTGGCTAGGCACTGGCTAGGCACTGGCTAGGCACTGGCTAGGCACAGGCTAGGCACAGGCTAGGAACAGGCTATGAACAGGCTAGGCACAGGCTAAGCACAGGCTAGACACTGGCTAGACACCGGCTAGACACCGTCAAGACACAGACTAGGCACAGGCTAGACTCTGGCTATGCACAGGCTACACAAAGGCTAGACACTGGCTAGGCACAGGCTAGGCACTGGCTAGACACTGGCTAGGCACACGCTATGCTCAAGCCAGTCTCAGGCAAGGCACAGGCTAGACACAGGCTAGACACAGGCTAGACACTGGCTAGGCACAGGCTATGCACATGCCAGTCACAGGCAAGGCACAGGCTAGACACAGGCTAGGCACAGGCTTGGCACAGGCTAGGCACAGGCTAGGCACAGGCTAGGCACAGGCTAGGCACAGGCTAGGCACAGGCTAGGCACAGGCTAGGCACAGGCTAGGCACAGGCTAGGCACAGGCTAGGCACAGGCTAGGCACAGGCTAGGCACAGGCTGGGCAGAGGCTAGGCAAAGGCTAGGCACAGGCTAGGCACTAGCTAGGCACAGGCTAGGCACAGGCTACGCACAGGCTAGGCACTGGCTAGGCACTATCTAGACACAGGCTAGACACCGGCTAGACACCGTCAAGACACAGACTAGGCACAGGCTAGACTCTGGCTATGCACAGGCTAGACAAAGGCTAGACACTGGCTAGGCACAGGCTAGGCACTGGCTAGACACTGGCTAGGCACACGCTATGCTCATGCCAGTCTCAGGCAAGGCACATGCTAGACACAGGCTGGACACTGGCTAGGCACAGGCTATGCACATGCCAGTCACAGGCAAGGCACAGGCTAGACACAAGCTAGACACAGGCTAGACACAGGCTAGACACAGGCTAGACACTTGCTTGGCACAGACTAGACACTGGCTAAGCACAGGCTAGGCACAGGCTAGGCACAGGCTAGGCACAGGCTAGGCACAGGCTAGGCACAGGCTAGGCACAGGCTAGGCACAGGCTAGGCACAGGCTAGGCACAGGCTAGGCAGAGGCAAGGCACAGGCTAGGCGCTAGCTAGGCACAGGCTAGGTACAGGCTAGGCACAGGCTAGGCACTGGCTAGGCAGTGGCTAGGCAGTGGCTAGGCACAGGCTAGGCAAAGGCTAGGCACAGGCTTGGCACAGGCTAAGCATAGGCTAGACACCGGCTAGACACCGGCTAGACACCGTCACGACACAGACAAGACACAGGCTAGACAGAGGCTATACACTGGCTAGGGACAGGCTAGACTCTGGCTATGCACAGGCTAGACAAAGGCAAGACACTGGCTAGGCACTGGCTAGGCACTGGCTAGGCACTGGCTAGGCACTGGCTAGGCACTGGCTAGGCACAGGCTAGGCACAGGCTAGGCACAGGCTAGGAACAGGCTATGAACAGGCTAGGCACAGGCTAGGCAGAGGCTAGGCACAGGCTAGGCACAAGCTAGGCACAGGCTAGGCACAGGGTAGGCACAGGCTAGGTACTGGCTAGGCACAGGCTTGGAACAGGCTAAGCACAGGCTAGACACCGTCAAGACACAGACAAGACACATGCTAGACAGAGGCTAGACACAGGCTAGACAAAGGCTAGACACAGGCTAGACACAGGCAAGACACAGGCTAGACACAGGCTAGACACAGGCTAGACACAGGCTAGACACAGGCCAGACACAGGCTAGACACAGGCTAGACACAGGCTAGACACAGGCTAGACACAGGCTAGACACAGGCTAGACACAGGCTAGACAAAGGCTAGACACAGGCTAGACACAGGCTAGACACAGGCTAGACACAGGCTAGACACAGGCTAGACACAGGCTAGACATAGGCTAGACAGAGGCTATACACAGGATAGACACAGGCTAGACATAGGCTAGACAGAGGCTAGGCACAGGTTAGCACAGGCTATGCACATGCCAGTCACAGGCAAGGCACAGGCTAGACACAGGCTAGACACAGGCTAGACACTGGCTAGGCACAGTCTAGGCACTGGCTAGGTACAGGCTAGGTACTGGCTAGGTACAGGCTAGGTACTGGCTAGGTACTGGCTAGGTACAGGCTAGGTACAGGCTAGGCATTGGCTAGGTACAGGCTAGGCAGATGCTAGGCACTGGCTAGGCACTGGCTAGGCACTGGCTAGGCACTGGCTAGGCACTGGCTAGGCACTGGCTAGGCACAGGCTAGGCACAGGCTAGGAACAGGCTATGAACAGGCTAGGCACAGGCTAAGCACAGGCTAGACACTGGCTAGACACCGGCTAGACACCGTCAAGACACAGACTAGGCACAGGCTAGACTCTGGCTATGCACAGGCTACACAAAGGCTAGACACTGGCTAGGCACAGGCTAGGCACTGGCTAGACACTGGCTAGGCACACGCTATGCTCAAGCCAGTCTCAGGCAAGGCACAGGCTAGACACAGGCTAGACACAGGCTAGACACTGGCTAGGCACAGGCTATGCACATGCCAGTCACAGGCAAGGCACAGGCTAGACACAGGCTAGACACTGGCTAAGCACAGGCTAGACACTGGCTTGGCACAGACTAGACACTGGCTAAGCACAGGCTAGGCACAGGCTAGGCACAGGCTAGGCAGAGGCAAGGCACAGGCTAGGCTTTAGCTAGGCACAGGCTAGGTACAGGCTAGGCACAGGCTAGGCACTGGCTGGGCACTGGCTAGGCACTGGCTAGGCACTGGCTAGGCACAGGCTAGGCACTGGCTAGGCACAGGCTAGGCAAAGGCTAGGCACAGGCTTGGCACAGGCTAAGCATAGGCTAGATACCGGCTAGACACCGGCTAGACACCGTCACGACACAGACAAGACACAGGCTAGACAGAGGCTATACACTGGCTAGGCACAGGCTAGACTCTGGCTATGCACAGGCTAGACAAAGGCTAGACACTGGCTAGGCACAGGCTAGGCACTGGCTAGACACAGGCTAGACACAGGCTAGACACAGGCTAGACACAGGCTAGACATAGGCTAGACAGAGGCTATACACAGGCTAGACACAGGCTAGACATATTGTTAGACACCGGCTAGGCACAGGCTAGGCACAGGCTAGGCACAGGCTAGGCACAGGCTAGGCACAGGCTAGGCACAGGCTAGGCACAGGCTAGGCACAGGCTAGGCACAGGCTAGGCACAGGCTAGGCACAGGCTAGGCACAGGCTAGGCACAGGCTAGGCACAGGCTAGGCACAGGCTAGGCACAGGCTAGGCACAGGCTAGGCACAGGCTAGGCACAGGCTAGGCACAGGCTAGGCACAGGCTAGGCACAGGCTAGGCACAGGCTAGGCACAGGCTAGGCACAGGCTAGGCACAGGCTAGGCACTGGCTAGGCACTGGAACAGGCTATGAACAGGCTAGACACCGTCAAGACACAGACTAGGCACAGGCTAGACTCTGACTATGCACAGGCTAGACAAAGGCTAGACACTGGCTAGACACAGGCTAGGCACTGGCTAGACACTGGCTAGGCACACGCTATGCTCATTCCAGTCTCAGGCAAGGCACAGGCTAAACACAGGCTAGATACTGGCTAGGCACAGGCTATGCACATGCCAGTCACAGGCATGGCACAGGCTAGACACAGGCTAGACACTGGCTAGGCACAGGCTAGACACTGGCTTGGCACAGACTAGACACTGGCTAAGCACAGGCTAGGCACAGGCTAGGCACAGGCTAGGCACAGGCTAGGCACAGGCTAGGCACAGGCTAGGCACAGGCTAGGCACAGGCTAGGCACAGGCTAGGCACAGGCTTGGTAAAGGCTAGGCACAGGCTTGGCACAGGCTAAGCATAGGCTAGACACCGGCTAGACACCGGCTAGACACCGTCAAGACACAGACAAGACACAGGCTAGACAGAGGCTATACACTGGCTAGGCACAGGCTAGACTCTGGCTATGCACAGGCTAGGCACAGGCTAGGCACTGGCTAGGCACTGGCTAGGCACTGGCTAGGCACTGGCTAGGCACTGGCTAGGCACTGGCTAGGCACAGGCTAGGCACAGGCTAGGAACAGGCTATGAACAGGCTAGGCACAGGCTAAGCACAGGCTAGACACTGGCTAGACACCGGCTAGACACCGTCAAGACACAGACTAGGCACAGGCTAGACTCTGGCTATGCACAGGCTACACAAAGGCTAGACACTGGCTAGGCACAGGCTAGGCACTGGCTAGACACTGGCTAGGCACACGCTATGCTCAAGCCAGTCTCAGGCAAGGCACAGGCTAGACACAGGCTAGACACAGGCTAGACACTGGCTAGGCACAGGCTATGCACATGCCAGTCACAGGCAAGGCACAGGCTAGACACAGGCTAGACACTGGCTAAGCACAGGCTAGACACTGGCTTGGCACAGACTAGACACTGGCTAAGCACATGCTAGGCACAGGCTAGGCACAGGCTAGGCAGAGGCAAGGCACAGGCTAGGCAGAGGCAAGGCACAGGCTAGGCTTTAGCTAGGCACAGGCTAGGTACAGGCTAGGCACAGGCTAGGCACTGGCTAGGCACTGGCTAGGCACTGGCTAGGCACTGGCTAGGCACAGGCTAGGCACTGGCTAGGCACAGGCTAGGCAAAGGCTAGGCACAGGCTTGGCACAGGCTAAGCATAGGCTAGATACCGGCTAGACACCGGCTAGACACCGGCTAGACACCGTCACGACACAGACAAGACACAGGCTAGACAGAGGCTATACACTGGCTAGGCACAGGCTAGACTCTGGCTATGCACAGGCTAGACAAAGGCTAGACACTGGCTAGGCACAGGCTAGGCACTGGCTAGACGCAGGCTAGACACAGGCTAGACACAGGCTAGACACAGGCTAGACAAAGGCTAGACAGAGGCTATACACAGGCTAGACACAGGCTAGACATATTGTTAGACACCGGCTAGGCACAGGCTAGGCACAGGCTAGGCACAGGCGAGGCACAGGCTAGGCACAGGCTAGGCACAGGCTAGGCACAGGCTAGGCACAGGCTAGGCACAGGCTAGGCACAGGCTAGGCACAGGCTAGGCACAGGCTAGGCACAGGCTAGGCACAGGCTAGGCACAGGCTAGGCACAGGCTAGGCACAAGCTAGGCACAGGCTAGGCACAGGCTAGGCACAGGCTAGGCACAGGCTAGGCACAGGCTAGGCACAGGCTAGGCACAGGCTAGGCACAGGCTAGGCACAGGCTAGGCACAGGCTAGGCACAGGCTAGGCACAGGCTAGGCACTGGCTAGGCACTGGAACAGGCTATGAACAGGCTAGACACCGTCAAGACACAGACTAGGCACAGGCTAGACTCTGACTATGCACAGGCTAGACAAAGGCTAGACACTGGCTAGGCACAGGCTAGGCACTGGCTAGACACTGGCTAGGCACACGCTATGCTCATTCCAGTCTCAGGCAAGGCACAGGCTAGACACAGGCTAGATACTGGCTAGGCACAGGCTATGCACATGCCAGTCACAGGCATGGCACAGGCTAGACACAGGCTAGACACTGGCTAGGCACAGGCTAGACACTGGCTTGGCACAGACTAGACACTGGCTAAGCACAGGCTAGGCACAGGCTAGGCACAGGCTAGGCACAGGCTAGGCACAGGCTAGGCACAGGCTAGGCACAGGCTAGGCACAGGCTAGGCACAGGCTAGGCACAGGCTAGGCACAGGCTAGGCACAGGCTTGGTAAAGGCTAGGCACAGGCTTGGCACAGGCTAAGCATAGGCTAGACACCGGCTAGACACCGGCTAGACACCGTCAAGACACAGACAAGACACAGGCTAGACAGAGGCTATACACTGGCTAGGCACAGGCTAGACTCTGGCTATGCACAGGCTAGGCACAGGCTAGGCACAGGCTAGGCACAGGCTAGGCACAGGCTAGGCACAGGCTAGGCACAGGCTAGACACTGGCTAGGCACAGGCTTGGCACAGAATAGACACAGGCTAGACACAGGCTAGACACAGGCTAGACACTAGCTAGGCACAGGCTGGGCACTGGCTAGACACAGGCTAGACACAGGCTAGACACAGGCTAGACACAGGCTAGACACAGGCTAGACACAGGCTAGACATAGGCTAGACACAGGCTAGGCACAGGCTAGACTCTGGCTATGCACAGGTTAGACAAAGACTAGACACTGGCTAGGCACACGCTATGCTCATGCCAGTCTCAGGCAATTCACAGGCTAGACACAGGCTAGACACTGGCTAGGCACAGGCTATGCACATGCCAGTCACAGGCAAGGCACAGGCTAGACACAGGCTAGACACTGGCTAGGCACAGGCTAGGCACAGGCTAGGCACAGGCTAGGCACAGGCTAGGCACAGGCTAGGCACAGGCTAGGCACAGGCTAGGCACAGGCTAGGCACAGGCTAGGCACAGGCTAGGCACAGGCTAGGCACAGGCTAGGCACAGGCTAGGCACAGGCTAGGCACAGGCTAGGCACAGGCTAGGCACAGGCTAGGCACAGGCTAGGCACAGGCTAGGCACAGGCTAGGCACAGGCTAGGCACAGGCTAGGCAGAGGCTAGGCACAGGCTATGCACATGCCAGTCACAGGCCAGGCACAGGCTAGACACAGGCTAGACACTGGCTAGACACTGGCTAGACACATGCTAGACACAGGCTAGACACAGGCTAGACACAGTCTAGACACAGGCTAGACACAGGCTAGACACAGGCTAGACCCAGGCTAGACACAGGCTAGACACATTCTAGACACAGGCTAGACACAGGCTAGACACAGGCTAGACACAGGCTAGACACAGGCTAAACACAGGCTAGACACCGGCTTGACACCGTCAAGATACAGACTAGACATGGGCTAGACAGAGGCTATACACTGGCTAGGCACAGGCTAGACTCTGGCTAGACAAAGGCTTGACACAGGCTAGGCACAGGCTAGGCACTGGCTAGACACTGGCTAGGCACACGCTATGCACATGCCATACTCAGGCGAGGCACAGGCTAGACACAGGCTAGACACTGGCTAGGCACAGGCTAGACTATGGCTGGGCACAGGCTAGACTATGGCTAGGCACAGGCTAGACACTGGCTAGGCACAGGCTAGACACTGGCTAGGCACAGGCTATACATTGGCTAGGTACAGGCTATACATTGGCTAGGTAATGGCTAGGTACAGGCTAGGCACTGGCTAGGTACAGGTTAGGCAGAGGCTAGGCACAGGCTATACACATGCCAGTCACAGGCCAGGCACAGGCTAGACACAGGCTAGACACTGGCTAGGCACAGGCTAGACACTGGCTTGGCACAGACTAGACACTGGCTAAGCACAGGCTAGACACAGGCTAGACACATGCTAGACACAGGCTAGACACAGGATAGACACAGGCTAGACACAGGCTAGACAGACTAGACACAGGCTAGGCACAGGCTAGACACAGGCTAGACACAGGCTAGACACAGGCTAGACACAGGCTAGACACTGGCTGGGAACAGGCTAGACACTGGCTAGGCACTGGCTAGGCAAAGGCTAGGCACAGGCTAGGCACAGGCTAGGCACATGCTAGACACAGGCTAGACACCGTCAAGACACAGACAAGACACAGGCTAGACAGAGGCTATACACTGGCTAGGCACTGGCTAGACACAGGCTAGACACAGGCTAGACACAGGCTAGACACAGGCTAGACACAGCCTATACACAGGCTAGACACAGGCTAGACACAGGCTAGACACAGGCAAGACACAGGCTAGACACAGGCTAGACACAGGCTAGATACAGGCTAGACACAGGCTAGACACAGGCTAGAAACAGGCTAGACACAGGCTAGACACAGGCTAGACACAGGTTAGACGCAGGCTAGACACAGGCTAGACATAGGCTAGACAGAGGCTATATACAGGCTAGACATAGGCTAGACACAGGCTGGGCACAGGCTAGACACAGGCTAGGCACAGGCTAGGCACAGGCTAGGCACAGGCTGGGCACAGGCTAGGCACAGGCTAGGCACAGGCTAGGCACAGGCTAGGCACAGGCTAGGCACAGGTTAGACACAGGCTAGGCACAGGCTAGGCACAGGCTAGGCACTGGCTAGGCACTGGCTAGGCACTGGCTAGGCAAAGGCTAGGCACAGGCTAGGCACAGGCTAGGCACAGGCTAGGCACAGGCTAGGCACAGGCTAGGCACAGGCTAGGCACAGGCTAGGCACAGGCTAGGCACAGGCTAGGCACAGGCTATACATTGGCTAGGTACATGCTATACATTGGCTAGGTACAGGCTAGGTACTGGCTAGGTACAGGCTAGGCACTGGCTAGGTACAGGCTAGGCAGAGGCTAGGCACAGGCTATACACATGCCAGTCAAAGGCCAGGCACAGGCTAGACACAGGCTAGACGCTGGCTAGGCACAGGCTAGACACTGGCTTGGCAAAAGCTAGGCACAGGCTAGGCACAGGCTAGGCACAGGCTAGGCACAGGCTAGGCACAGGCTATACATTGGCTAGGTACATGCTATACATTGGCTAGGTACAGGCTAGACACTGGCTAGACACCGGCTAGACACCGTCAAGACACAGACTAAACACAGGCTAGACAGAGGCTATACACTGGCTAGGCACAGGCTAGACTCTGGCTAGACAAAGGCTTGACAAAGGCTTGACACAGGCTAGGCACAGGCTAGGCACTGGCTAGACACTGGCTAGGCACAGGCTAGACACTGGCTAGGCACAGGCTATACATTGGCTAGGTACATGCTATACATTGGCTAGGTACAGGCTAGGTACTGGCTAGGTACAGGCTAGGCACTGGCTAGGTACAGGCTAGGCAGAGGCTAGGCACAGGCTATACACATGCCAGTCAAAGGCCAGGCACAGGCTAGACACAGGCTAGACGCTGGCTAGGCACAGGCTAGACACTGGCTTGGCAAAAGCTAGGCACAGGCTAGGCACTGGCTAGGTACAGTCTAGGTACTGGCTAGGTACTGGCTAGGCACTGGCTAGGTACAGGCAATGCAAATGCCAGTCAGAGGCAAGGCACAGGCTAGACACAGGCTAGACACTGGCTAGGCACAGGCTTGGCACAGAATAGACACAGGCTAGACACAGGCTAGACACAGGCTAGACACAGGCTAGACACAGGCTAGAAACAAACTAGGCACAGGCTAGGCACAGGCTAGACACAGGCTAGACACAGGCTAGACACAGGCTAGGCACAGGCTAGACACTGGCTAGAAACAGGCTAGACACAGGCTAGACGCAGGCTAGACATAGGCTAGACACAGGCTAGACACAGGCTAGACATAGGCTAGACACAGGCTAGGCACAGGCTAGGCACAGGCTAGGCACAGGCTAGGCACAGGCTAGGCACAGGCTAGGCACAGGCTAGGCACAGGCTAGGCACAGGCTAGGCACAGGCTAGGCACTGGCTAGGCACAGGCTAGGCACAGGCTAGGCACAGGCTAGGCACAGGCTAGGCAGAGGCTAGGCACAGGCTATGCACATGCCAGTCACAGGCCAGGCACAGGCTAGACACAGGCTAGACACTGGCTAGACACATGCTAGACACAGGCTAGACACAGGCTAGACACAGTCTAGACACAGGCTAGACACAGGCTAGACACAGGCTAGACCCAGGCTAGACACAGGCTAGACACATTCTAGACACAGGCTAGACACAGGCTAGACACAGGCTAGACACAGGCTAGACACAGGCTAAACACAGGCCAGACACCGGCTTGACACCGTCAAGATACAGACTAGACATGGGCTAGACAGAGGCTATACACTGGCTAGGCACAGGCTAGACTCTGGCTAGACAAAGGCTTGACACAGGCTAGGCACAGGCTAGGCACTGGCTAGACACTGGCTAGGCACACGCTATGCACATGCCATACTCAGGCGAGGCACAGGCTAGACACAGGCTAGACACTGGCTAGGCACAGGCTAGACTATGGCTGGGCACAGGCTAGACTATGGCTAGGCACAGGCTAGACACTGGCTAGGCACAGGCTAGACACTGGCTAGGCACAGGCTAGACACTGGCTAGGCACAGGCTATACATTGGCTAGGTACAGGCTATACATTGGCTAGGTAATGGCTAGGTACAGGCTAGGCACTGGCTAGGTACAGGTTAGGCAGAGGCTAGGCACAGGCTATACACATGCCAGTCACAGGCCAGGCACAGGCTAGACACAGGCTAGACACTGGCTAGGTACAGGCTAGACACTGGCTTGGCACAGACTAGACACTGGCTAAGCACAGGCTAGACACAGGCTAGACACATGCTAGACACAGGCTAGACACAGGATAGACACAGGCTAGACACAGGCTAGACAGACTAGACACAGGCTAGACACAGGCTAGACACAGGCTAGACACAGGCTAGACACAGGCTAGACACAGGCTAGACACAGGCTAGACACTGGCTGGGAACAGGCTAGACACTGGCTAGGCACTGGCTAGGCAAAGGCTAGGCACAGGCTAGGCACAGGCTAGGCACATGCTAGACACAGGCTAGACACCGTCAAGACACAGACAAGACACAGGCTAGACAGAGGCTATACACTGGCTAGGCACAGGCTAGGCACTGGCTAGACACAGGCTAGACACAGGCTAGACACAGGCTAGACACAGGCTAGACACAGGCTAGACACAGGCTATACACAGGCTAGACACAGGCTAGACACAGGCTAGACACAGGCAAGACACAGGCTAGACACAGGCTAGACACAGGCTAGATACAGGCTAGACACAGGCTAGACACAGGCTAGAAACAGGCTAGACACAGGCTAGACACAGGCTAGACACAGGTTAGACGCAGGCTAGACACAGGCTAGACATAGGCTAGACAGAGGCTATATACAGGCTAGACATAGGCTAGACACAGGCTGGGCACAGGCTAGACACAGGCTAGGCACAGGCTAGGCACAGGCTAGGCACAGGCTGGGCACAGGCTAGGCACAGGCTAGGCACAGGCTAGGCACAGGCTAGGCACAGGCTAGGCACAGGTTAGACACAGGCTAGGCACAGGCTAGGCACAGGCTAGGCACTGGCTAGGCACTGGCTAGGCACTGGCTAGGCAAAGGCTAGGCACAGGCTAGGCACAGGCTAGGCACAGGCTAGGCACAGGCTAGGCACAGGCTAGGCACAGGCTAGGCACAGGCTAGGCACAGGCTAGGCACAGGCTAGGCACAGGCTAGGCACAGGCTAGGCACAGGCTAGGCACAGGCTAGGCACAGGCTAAGCACAGGCTAGACACTGGCTAGACACCGGCTAGACACCGTCAAGACACAGACTAAACACAGGCTAGACAGAGGCTATACACTGGCTAGGCACAGGCTAGACTCTGGCTAGACAAAGGCTTGACACAGGCTAGGCACAGGCTAGGCACTGGCTAGACACTGGCTAGGCACAGGCTAGACACTGGCTAGGCACAGGCTATACATTGGCTAGGTACATGCTATACATTGGCTAGGTACAGGCTAGGTACTGGCTTGGTACAGGCTAGGCACTGGCTAGGTACAGGCTAGGCAGAGGCTAGGCACAGGCTATACACATGCCAGTCAAAGGCCAGGCACAGGCTAGACACAGGCTAGACGCTGGCTAGGCACAGGCTAGACACTGGCTTGGCAAAAGCTAGGCACAGGCTAGGCACTGGCTAGGTACAGTCTAGGTACTGGCTAGGTACTGGCTAGGCACTGGCTAGGTACAGGCTATGCAAATGCCAGTCAGAGGCAAGGCACAGGCTAGACACAGGCTAGACACTGGCTAGGCACAGGCTTGGCACAGAATAGACACAGGCTAGACACAGGCTAGACACAGGCTAGACACAGGCTAGACACAGGCTAGAAACAAACTAGGCACAGGCTAGGCACAGGCTAGACACAGGCTAGACACAGGCTAGACACAGGCTAGGCACAGGCTAGAAACGGGCTAGAAACAGGCTAGACACAGGCTAGACGCAGGCTAGACATAGGCTAGACACAGGCTAGACACAGGCTAGACATAGGCTAGACACAGGCTAGACACAGGCTAGGCACATGCTACACATAGGCTAGACACAGGCTAGATACAGGCTAGGCACAGGCTAGGCACTGGCTAGGCACTGGCTAGGCACAGGCTAGGCAAAGGCTAGGCACAGGCTTGGCACAGGCTAAGCACAGGCTAGACACCGGCTAGACACCGGCTAGACACCGTCAAGACACAGACAAGACACAGGCTAGACAGAGGCTATACACTGGCTAGCCACAGGCTACACTCTGGCTATGCACAGGCTAGACAAAGGCTAGACAAAGGCTAGACACTGGCTAGGCACAGGCTAGGCACTGGCTAGACACAGGCTAGACACAGGCTAGACACAGGCTAGACACAGGCTAGACACAGGCTAGACCCAGGCTATACACAGGCTGGACACAGGCTAGACACAGGCTAGACACAGGCTAGACACAGGCTAGACACAGGCTAGACACAGGCTAGACACAGGCTAGACACTGGCAAGACACAGGCTAGACACAGGCTAGACACCGGCTAGACACCGGCTAGACACCGGCTAGACACCGTCAAGACACAGACAAGACACAGGCTAGACAGAGGCTATACACTGGCTAGGCACAGGCTAGACTCTGGCTATGCACAGGCTAGACAAAGGCTAGACACTGGCTAGGCACAGGCTGGGCACAGGCTAGACACAGGCTAGACACAGGCTAGACACAGGCCAGACACAGGCTAGACATAGGCTAGACAGAGGCTATACACAGGCTAGACAGAGGCTATACACAGGCTAGACACAGGCTAGGCACTGGCTAGGCACTGGCTAGGCACTGGCTAGGCACTGGCTAGGCACTGGCTAGGCACTGGCTAGGCACTGGCTAGGCACTGGCTAGGCACTGGCTAGGCACTGGCTAGGCACTGGCTAGGCACTGGCTAGGCACTGGCTAGGCACTGGCTAGGCACTGGCTAGGCACTGGCTAGGCACTGGCTAGGCACTGGCTAGGCACTGGCTAGGCACTGGCTAGGCACTGGCTAGGCACTGGCTAGGCACTGGCTAGGCACTGGCTAGGCACTGGCTAGGCACTGGCTAGGCACTGGCTAGGCACTGGCTAGGCACTGGCTAGGCACTGGCTAGGCACTGGCTAGGCACTGGCTAGGCACTGGCTAGGCACTGGCTAGGCACTGGCTAGGCACTGGCTAGGCACTGGCTAGGCACTGGCTAGGCACAGGCTAGGCACAGCCTAGGCACAGGCTAGGCACAGCCTAGGCACAGGCTAATCACAGGCTAGACACTGGCTAGACACCGGCTAGACAGAGGCTATACACTGGCTAGGCACAGGCTAGACTCTGGCTATGCACAGGCTAGACAAAGGCTAGACACTGGCTAGACACAGGCTAGACACAGGATAGACACAGGCTAGACACAGGCTAGACAGACTAGACACAGGCTAGACACAGGCTAGACACAGGCTAGACACAGGCTAGACACAGGCTAGACACAGGCTAGACACAGGCTAGACACAGGCTAGACACTGGCTGGGAACAGGCTAGACACTGGCTAGGCACTGGCTAGGCAAAGGCTAGGCACAGGCTAGGCACAGGCTAGGCACATGCTAGACACAGGCTAGACACCGTCTAGACACAGACAAGACACAGGCTAGACAGAGGCTATACACTGGCTAGGCACAGGCTAGGCACTGGCTAGACACAGGCTAGACACAGGCTAGACACAGGCTAGACACAGGCTAGACACAGGCTAGACACAGGCTATACACAGGCTAGACACAGGCTAGACACTGGCTGGGAACAGGCTAGACACTGGCTAGGCACTGGCTAGGCAAAGGCTAGGCACAGGCTAGGCACAGGCTAGGCACATGCTAGACACAGGCTAGACACCGTCAAGACACAGACAAGACACAGGCTAGACAGAGGCTATACACTGGCTAGGCACAGGCTAGGCACTGGCTAGACACAGGCTAGACACAGGCTAGACACAGGCTAGACACAGGCTAGACACAGGCTAGACACAGGCTATACACAGGCTAGACACAGGCCAGACACAGGCTAGACACAGGCAAGACACAGGCTAGACACAGGCTAGACACAGGCTAGATACAGGCTAGACACAGGCTAGACACAGGCTAGAAACAGGCTAGACACAGGCTAGACACAGGCTAGACACAGGTTAGACGCAGGCTAGACACAGGCTAGACATAGGCTAGACAGAGGCTATATACAGGCTAGACATAGGCTAGACACAGGCTGGGCACAGGCTAGACACAGGCTAGGCACAGGCTAGGCACAGGCTAGGCACAGGCTGGGCACAGGCTAGGCACAGGCTAGGCACAGGCTAGGCACAGGCTAGGCACAGGCTAGGCACAGGTTAGACACAGGCTAGGCACAGGCTAGGCACAGGCTAGGCACTGGCTAGGCACTGGCTAGGCACTGGCTAGGCAAAGGCTAGGCACAGGCTAGGCACAGGCTAGGCACAGGCTAGGCACAGGCTAGGCACAGGCTAGGCACAGGCTAGGCACAGGCTAGGCACAGGCTAGGCACAGGCTAGGCACAGGCTAAGCACAGGCTAGACACTGGCTAGACACCGGCTAGACACCGTCAAGACACAGACTAAACACAGGCTAGACAGAGGCTATACACTGGCTAGGCACAGGCTAGACTCTGGCTAGACAAAGGCTTGACACAGGCTAGGCACAGGCTAGGCACTGGCTAGACACTGGCTAGGCACAGGCTAGACACTGGCTAGGCACAGGCTATACATTGGCTAGGTACATGCTATACATTGGCTAGGTACAGGCTAGGTACTGGCTTGGTACAGGCTAGGCACTGGCTAGGTACAGGCTAGGCAGAGGCTAGGCACAGGCTATACACATGCCAGTCAAAGGCCAGGCACAGGCTAGACACAGGCTAGACGCTGGCTAGGCACAGGCTAGACACTGGCTTGGCAAAAGCTAGGCACAGGCTAGGCACTGGCTAGGTACAGTCTAGGTACTGGCTAGGTACTGGCTAGGCACTGGCTAGGTACAGGCTATGCAAATGCCAGTCAGAGGCAAGGCACAGGCTAGACACAGGCTAGACACTGGCTAGGCACAGGCTTGGCACAGAATAGACACAGGCTAGACACAGGCTAGACACAGGCTAGACACAGGCTAGACACAGGCTAGAAACAATCTAGGCACAGGCTAGGCACAGGCTAGACACAGGCTAGACACAGGCTAGACACAGGCTAGGCACAGGCTAGAAACGGGCTAGAAACAGGCTAGACACAGGCTAGACGCAGGCTAGACATAGGCTAGACACACGCTAGACACAGGCTAGACATAGGCTAGACACAGGCTAGACACAGGCTAGGCACATGCTAGACATAGGCTAGACACAGGCTAGATACAGGCTAGGCACAGGCTAGGCACTGGCTAGGCACTGGCTAGGCACAGGCTAGGCAAAGGCTAGGCACAGGCTTGGCACAGGCTAAGCACAGGCTAGACACCGGCTAGACACCGGCTAGACACCGTCAAGACACAGACAAGACACAGGCTAGACAGAGGCTATACACTGGCTAGCCACAGGCTACACTCTGGCTATGCACAGGCTAGACAAAGGCTAGACAAAGGCTAGACACTGGCTAGGCACAGGCTAGGCACTGGCTAGACACAGGCTAGACACAGGCTAGACACAGGCTAGACACAGGCTAGACACAGGCTAGACCCAGGCTATACACAGGCTGGACACAGGCTAGACACAGGCTAGACACAGGCTAGACACAGGCTAGACACAGGCTAGACACAGGCTAGACACAGGCTAGACACTGGCAAGACACAGTCTAGACACAGGCTAGACACCGGCTAGACACCGGCTAGACACCGTCAAGACACAGACAAGACACAGGCTAGACAGAGGCTATACACTGGCTAGCCACAGGCTACACTCTGGCTATGCACAGGCTAGACAAAGGCTAGACAAAGGCTAGACACTGGCTAGGCACAGGCTAGGCACTGGCTAGACACAGGCTAGACACAGGCTAGACACAGGCTAGACACAGGCTAGACACAGGCTAGACCCAGGCTATACACAGGCTGGACACAGGCTAGACACAGGCTAGACACAGGCTAGACACAGGCTAGACACTGGCTAGACACAGGCTAGACACAGGCTAGACACAGGCTAGACACAGGCTAGACACAGGCTAGACCCAGGCTATACACAGGCTGGACACAGGCTAGACACAGGCTAGACACAGGCTAGACACAGGCTAGACATAGGCTAGACACAGGCTAGACACAGGCTAGACATAGGCTAGACACAGGCTAGACACAGGCTAGGCACATGCTAGACATAGGCTAGACACAGGCTAGATACAGGCTAGGCACAGGCTAGGCACTGGCTAGGCACTGGCTAGGCACAGGCTAGGCAAAGGCTAGGCACAGGCTTGGCACAGGCTAAGCACAGGCTAGATACCGGCTAGACACCGGCTAGACACCGTCAAGACACAGACAAGACACAGGCTAGACAGAGGCTATACACTGGCTAGCCACAGGCTACACTCTGGCTATGCACAGGCTAGACAAAGGCTAGACAAAGGCTAGGCACAGGCTATGCACAGGCTAGACAAAGGCTAGACACTGGCTAGGCACAGGCTGGGCACAGGCTAGACACAGGCTAGACACAGGCTAGACACAGGCCAGACACAGGCTAGACATAGGCTAGACAGAGGCTATACACAGGCTAGACAGAGGCTATACACAGGCTAGACACAGGCTAGACACAGGCTAGGCACTGGCTAGGCACTGGCTAGGCACTGGCTAGGCACTGGCTAGGCACTGGCTAGGCACTGGCTAGGCACTGGCTAGGCACTGGCTAGGCACTGGCTAGGCACTGGCTAGGCACTGGCTAGGCACTGGCTAGGCACTTGCTAGGCACTGGCTAGGCACTGGCTAGGCACTGGCTAGGCACTGGCTAGGCACTGGCTAGGCACTGGCTAGGCACTGGCTAGGCACTGGCTAGGCACTGGCTAGGCACTGGCTAGGCACTGGCTAGGCACTGGCTAGGCACTGGCTAGGCACTGGCTAGGCACTGGCTAGGCACTGGCTAGGCACTGGCTAGGCACTGGCTAGGCACTGGCTAGGCACTGGCTAGGCACTGGCTAGGCACTGGCTAGGCACTGGCTAGGCACTGGCTAGGCACTGGCTAGGCACTGGCTAGGCACTGGCTAGGCACTGGCTAGGCACTGGCTAGGCACTGGCTAGGCACTGGCTAGGCACTGGCTAGGCACTGGCTAGGCACTGGCTAGGCACTGGCTAGGCACTGGCTAGGCACTGGCTAGGCACTGGCTAGGCACAGGCTAGGCACAGCCTAGGCACAGGCTAATCACAGGCTAGACACTGGCTAGACACCGGCTAGACAGAGGCTATACACTGGCTAGGCACAGGCTAGACTCTGGCTATGCACAGGCTAGACAAAGGCTAGACACTGGCTAGACACAGGCTAGACACAGGCTAGACACAGGCTAGACCCAGGCTATACACAGGCTAGACTCAGGCTATACACAGGCTGGACACAGGCTAGACACAGGCTAGACACAGGCTAGACACAGGCTAGACACAGGCTAGACACAGGCTAGACACTGGCAAGACACTGGCAAGACACAGGCTAGACACAGGCTAGACACCGGCTAGACTCTGGCTATGCACAGGCTAGACAAAGGCTAGACACCGGCTAGACTCTGGCTATGCACAGGCTAGACAAAGGCTAGACAAAGGCTAGACACTGGCTAGGCACAGGCTGGGCACAGGCTAGACATAGGCTAGACACAGGCCAGACATAGGCTAGACAGAGGCTATACACAGGCTAGACACAGGCTAGGCACAGGCTAGGCACTGGCTAGGCACTGGCTAGGCACTGGCTAGGCACTGGCTAGGCACTGGCTAGGCACTGGCTAGGCACTGGCTAGGCACTGGCTAGGCACTGGCTAGGCACTGGCTAGGCACTGGCTAGGCACTGGCTAGGCACTGGCTAGGCACTGGCTAGGCACTGGCTAGGCACTGGCTAGGCACTGGCTAGGCACTGGCTAGGCACTGGCTAGGCACTGGCTAGGCACTGGCTAGGCACTGGCTAGGCACTGGCTAGGCACTGGCTAGGCACTGGCTAGGCACTGGCTAGGCACTGGCTAGGCACTGGCTAGGCACTGGCTAGGCACTGGCTAGGCACTGGCTAGGCACTGGCTAGGCACTGGCTAGGCACTGGCTAGGCACTGGCTAGGCACTGGCTAGGCACTGGCTAGGCACTGGCTAGGCACTGGCTAGGCACTGGCTAGGCACTGGCTAGGCACTGGCTAGGCACTGGCTAGGCACTGGCTAGGCACTGGCTAGGCACTGGCTAGGCACTGGCTAGGCACTGGCTAGGCACTGGCTAGGCACTGGCTAGGCACTGGCTAGGCACTGGCTAGGCACTGGCTAGGCACTGGCTAGGCACTGGCTAGGCACTGGCTAGGCACTGGCTAGGCACTGGCTAGGCACTGGCTAGGCACTGGCTAGGCACTGGCTAGGCACTGGCTAGGCACTGGCTAGGCACTGGCTAGGCACTGGCTAGGCACTGGCTAGGCACTGGCTAGGCACTGGCTAGGCACTGGCTAGGCACTGGCTAGGCACTGGCTAGGCACTGGCTAGGCACTGGCTAGGCACTGGCTAGGCACTGGCTAGGCACTGGCTAGGCACTGGCTAGGCACTGGCTAGGCACTGGCTAGGCACTGGCTAGGCACTGGCTAGGCACTGGCTAGGCACTGGCTAGGCACTGGCTAGGCACAGGCTAGGCACAGCCTAGGCACAGGCTAAGCACAGGCTAGACACTGGCTAGACACCGGCTAGACAGAGGCTATACACTGGCTAGGCACAGGCTAGACTCTGGCTATGCACAGGCTAGACAAAGGCTAGACACTGGCTAGGCACAGGCTAGGCACTGGCTAGGCACACGCTATGCTCATGCCAGTCTCAGGCAATTCACAGGCTAGACACTGGCTAGGCACAGGCTATGCACATGCCAGTCACAGGCAAGGCACAGGCTAGACACAGGCTAGACACTGGCTAGGCACAGGCTACGTACTGGCTAGGTACAGGCTAGGCACTGGCTAGGTACAGGCTAGGCAGAGGCTAGGCACAGGCTATGCACATGCCAGTCACAGGCCAGGCACAGGCTAGACACAGAAACTGGCTAGACACATGCTAGACACAGGCTAGACACCGTCAAGACACAGACAAGACACAGGCTAGACAGAGGCTATACACTGGCTAGGCACAGGCTAGACTCTGGCTATGCACAGGCTAGACAAAGGCTAGACACTGGCTAGGCACAGGCTAGGCACTGGCTAGACACAGGCTAGACACAGGCTAGACACAGGCTAGACACAGGCTAGACACAGGCTATACACAGGCTAGACACAGGCTAGACACAGGCTAGACACAGGCTAGACACAGGCAAGACACAGGCTAGACACAGGCTAGACACAGGCTAGACACCGGCTAGACACCGGCTAGACACCTTTAAGACACAGACAAGACACAGGCTAGACAGAGGCTATACACTGGCTAGGCACAGGCTAGACTCTGGCTATGCACAGGCTAGACAAAGGCTAGACACTGGCTAGGCACAGGCTGGGCACTGGCTAGACACAGGCTAGACATAGGCTAGACAGAGGCTATACACAGGCTAGACACAGGCGAGGCACAGGCTAGAACAGGCTAGGCACAGGCTAGGCACAGGCTAGGCACAAGCTAGGCACAGGCTACGCACAGGCTAGGCACAGGCTAGGCACAGGCTAGGCACTGGCTAGGCACTGGCTAGAAACCGGCTAGGCACAGGCTATGCATATGCCAGTCACAGGCAAGGCACAGGCCAGACACAGGCTAGACACTGGCTGGGCACAGGCTAGACTATGGCTAGGCACAGGCTAGGCACAGGCTAGGCACAGGCTAGGCATAGGCTAGGCACAGGCTAGGCACAGGCTAGGCACAGGCTAGGCACAGGCTAGGCACAGGCTAGGCACAGGCTAGGCACAGGCTAGAAACGGGCTAGAAACAGGCTAGACACAGGCTAGACGCAGGCTAGACATAGGCTAGACACAGGCTAGACACAGGCTAGACACAGGCTAGACACAGGCTAGACACAGGCTAGACACAGGCTAGACACAGGCTAGACACTGGCAAGACACAGGCTAGACACAGGCTAGACACCGGCTAGACACAGGCTAGACACCGGCTAGACACCGGCTAGACACCGTCAAGACACAGACAAGACACAGGCTAGACAGAGGCTATACACTGGCTAGGCACAGGCTAGACTCTGGCTATGCACAGGCTAGACAAAGGCTAGACACTGGCTAGACACAGGCTAGACACAGGCTAGACACAGGCTAGACCCAGGCTATACACAGGCTAGACCCAGGCTATACACAGGCTGGACACAGGCTAGACACAGGCTAGACACAGGCTAGACACAGGCTAGACACAGGCTAGACACAGGCTGGACACAGGCTAGACACAGGCTAGACACTGGCAAGACACAGGCTAGACACAGGCTAGACACAGGCTATACACAGGCTAGACACAGGCCAGACACAGGCTAGACATAGGCTAGACAGAGGCTATACACAGGCTAGGCACAGGCTAGGCACTGGCTAGGCACTGGCTAGGCACTGGCTAGGCACTGGCTAGGCACTGGCTAGGCACTGGCTAGGCACTGGCTAGGCACTGGCTAGGCACTGGCTAGGCACTGGCTAGGCACTGGCTAGGCACTGGCTAGGCACTGGCTAGGCACTGGCTAGGCACTGGCTAGGCACTGGCTAGGCACTGGCTAGGCACTGGCTAGGCACTGGCTAGGCACTGGCTAGGCACTGGCTAGGCACTGGCTAGGCACTGGCTAGGCACTGGCTAGGCACTGGCTAGGCACTGGCTAGGCACTGGCTAGGCACTGGCTAGGCACTGGCTAGGCACTGGCTAGGCACTGGCTAGGCACTGGCTAGGCACTGGCTAGGCACTGGCTAGGCACTGGCTAGGCACTGGCTAGGCACTGGCTAGGCACTGGCTAGGCACTGGCTAGGCACTGGCTAGGCACTGGCTAGGCACTGGCTAGGCACTGGCTAGGCACTGGCTAGGCACTGGCTAGGCACTGGCTAGGCACTGGCTAGGCACTGGCTAGGCACTGGCTAGGCACTGGCTAGGCACTGGCTAGGCACTGGCTAGGCACTGGCTAGGCACTGGCTAGGCACTGGCTAGGCACTGGCTAGGCACTGGCTAGGCACTGGCTAGGCACTGGCTAGGCACTGGCTAGGCACTGGCTAGGCACTGGCTAGGCACAGGCTAGGCACTGGCTAGGCACTGGCTAGGCACTGGCTAGGCACAGGCTAGGCACAGCCTAAGCACAGGCTAAGCACAGGCTAGACACTGGCTAGACAGAGGCTATACACTGGCTAGGCACAGGCTAGACTCTGGCTATGCACAGGCTAGACAAAGGCTAGACACTGGCTAGGCACAGGCTAGGCACTGGCTAGACACTGGCTAGGCACACGCTATGCTCATGCCAGTCTCAGGCAATTCACAGGCTAGACACAGGCTAGACACTGGCTAGGCACAGGCTATGCACATGCCAGTCACAGGCAAGGCACAGGCTAGACACAGGCTAGACACTGGCTAGGCACAGGCTACGTACTGGCTAGGTACAGGCTAGGCACTGGCTAGGTACAGGCTAGGCAGAGGCTAGGCACAGGCTATGCACATGCCAGTCACAGGCAAGACACAGGCTAGACACAGGCTAGACACAGGCTAGACACCGGCTAGACACCGTCAAGACACAGACAAGACACAGGCTAGACAGAGGCTATACACTGGCTAGGCACAGGCTAGACTCTGGCTATGCACAGGCTAGACAAAGGCTAGACACTGGCTAGGCACAGGCTAGGCACTGGCTAGACACAGGCTAGACACAGGCTAGACACAGGCTAGACACAGGCTAGACACAGGCTAGACACAGGCTATACACAGGCTAGACACAGGCTAGACACAGGCTAGACACAGGCTAGACACAGGCAAGACACAGGCTAGACACAGGCTAGACACAGGCTAGACACCGGCTAGACACCTTTAAGACACAGACAAGACACAGGCTAGACAGAGGCTATACACTGGCTAGGCACAGGCTAGACTCTGGCTATGCACAGGCTAGACAAAGGCTAGGCACAGGCTTCGCACAAACTAAGCACAGGCAAGGCACTGGCTAGGCACTGGCTAGGCACAGGCTAGGCAAAGGCTAGGCACAGGCTTGGCACAGGCTAAGCACAGGCTAGACACCGGCTAGACACCGACTATACACAGGCTAGACACAGGCTAGACACAGGCTAGACACAGGCTAGACACAGGCTAGACACTGGCAAGACACAGGCTAGACACTGGCAAGACACAGGCTAGACACAGGCTAGACACCGGCTAGACACAGGCTAGACACCGTCAAGACACAGACAAGACACAGGCTAGACAGAGGCTATACACTGGCTAGGCACAGGCTAGACTCTGGCTATGCACAGGCTAGACAAAGGCTAGACACTGGCTAGGCACAGGCTGGGCACTGGCTAGACACAGGCTAGACACAGGCTAGACACAGGCTAGACACAGGCTAGACACAGGCTAGACATAGGCTAGACAGAGGCTATACACAGGCTAGACACAGGCTAGGCACAGGCTAGGCACAGGCTAGGCACAGGCTAGGCACAGGCTAGGCACAGGCTAGGCACAGGCTAGGCACAGGCTAGGCACAGGCTATGCACAGGCTAGGCACAGGCTAGGCACAGGCTAGGCACAGGCTAGGCACAGGCTAGGCACAGGCTAGGCACAGGCTAGGCACAGGCTAGGCACAGGCTAGGCACAGGCTAGGCACAGGCTAGGCACAGGCTAGGCACAGGCTAGGCACAGGCTAGGCACTGGCTAGGCACTGGCTAGGCACTGGCTAGGCACAGGCTAGGCACTGGCTAGGCACTGGCTAGGCACAGGCTAGGCACAGGCTAGGCACAGTCTAGACACAGGCTAGATACAGGCTAGACACAGGCTAGACCCAGGCTAGACACAAGCTAGACACATTCTAGACACAGGCTAGACACAGGCTAGACAGGCTAGACACAGGCTAAACACAGGCTAGACACCGGCTTTACACCGTCAAGATACAGATTAGAAATGGGCTAGACAGAGGCTATACACTGGCTAGGCACAGGCTAGACTCTGGCTAGACAAAGGCTTGACACAGGCTAGGCACAGGCTAGGCACTGGCTAGACACTGGCTAGGCACACGCTATGCACATGCCATACTCAGGCGAGGTACAGGCTAGACACAGGCTAGACACTGGCTAGGCACAGGCTAGACACAGGCTAGACACAGGCTAGACACTGGCTTGGCACAGACTAAACACTGGCTAAGCACAGGCCAGACACAGGCTAGACACAGGCTAGACACAGGCTAGACACAGGCTAGACACAGGCTAGACACAGGCTAGATACAGGCTAGACACAGGCTAGACACTGGCTGGGAACAGGCTATACATTGGCTAGGTACAGGCTAGGTACTGGCTAGGTACAGGCTAGGCAGAGGCTAGGCTCAGGCTATGCAAATGCCAGTCACAGGCAAGGCACAGGCTAGACACAGGCTAGACACTGGCTAGGCACAGGCTAGACACTGGCTTGGCACAGACAAGACAAAGGCTAAGCACAGGCTAGACACAGGCTAGACACAGGCTAGACACAGGCTAGACACAGGCTAGACACAGGCTAGACACAGGCTAGACACAGGCTAGACACAGGCTAGACACAGGCTAGACACAGGCTAGACACAGGCTAGACACAGGCTAGACACAGGCTAGACACAGGCTAGATACAGGCTAGATACAGGCTAGACACAGGCTAGACACAGGCTAGACACAGGCTAGACACAGGATAGACACAGGCTAGACACAGGCTAGACACAGGCTAGACACAGGCTAAACACAGGCTAGACACAGGCTAGACACAGGCTAGGCACAGGCTAGATATAGGCTAGGCACAGGCTAGACACAGGCTAGGCACAGGCTAGGCACAGGCTAGGCACAGGCTAGACACAGGCTAGGCACAGGCTAGACACAGGCTAGACATAGGCTAGACACAGGCTAGGCACAGGCTAGGCACAAGCTAGGCACAAGCTAGGCACAGGCTAGGCACAGGCCAGGCACAGGCCAGGCACAGGCTAGGCACAGCCGAGACACCGGCTAGACACCGTCAAGACACAGACTAGACACAGGCTAGACAGAGGCTATACACTGGCTAGGCAAAGGCTAGACTCTGGCTATGCACAGGCTATGCACATGCCAGTCTCAGTCTAGACACAGGCTAGGCACAGGCTAGACACAGGCTAGACATAGGCTAGACACAGGCTAGGCACAGGCTACACATGGGCTAGACACAGGCTAGACACAGGCTAGGCACAGGCTAGACACAGGCTAGACACAGGCTAGACACAGGCTAGGCACAGGCTAGGCATAGGCTAGATACAGGCTAGGCATCGGCTAGACACAGGCTAGACATAGGCTAGACACAGGCTAGACACAGGCTAGACACTGGTTAGACACAGGCTAGACACAAGCTAGACACCGGCTTCACACCGTCAAGACACAGACTAGACACAGGCTAGACAGAGGCTGTACACTGGCTAGGCACAGGCTAGACTCTGGCTAGACAAAGGCTTGACACAGGCTAGGCACTGGCTAGGCACTGGCTAGACACTGGCTAGGCACACGCTATGCACATGCCAGTCTCAGGCGAGGCACAGGCTAGACACAGGCTAGACACTGGCTAGGCACAGGCTATGCGCATGCCAGTCACACGCAAGGCACAGGCCAGACACAGGCTAGACACTGGCTAGGCACAGGCTTGGCACAGAATAGATACAGGCTAGACACAGGCTAGACACAGGCTAGACACAGGCTAGATACAGGCTAGACACAGGCTAGACACAGGCTAGACACAGGCTAGACACAGGCTAGACACAGGCTAGACACAGGCTAGACACAGGCTAGACACAGGCTAGACACAGGCTAGACACAGGCTAGACACAGGCTAGACACAGTCTAGACACAGGCCAGACACAGGCTAGACACAGGCTAGACACTGGCTGGGAACAGGCTAGACACTGGCTAGGCACAGGCTATACATTGGCTAGGTACAGGCTAGGCACTGGCTAGGTACAGGCTAGGTACTTGCTAGGTACTGGCTAGGCACTGGCTAGGTACAGGCTATGCAAATGCCAGTCACAGGCAAGGCACAGGCTAGACACAGGCTAGTCACTGGCTAGGCACAGGCTTGGCACAGAATAGATACAGGCTAGACACAGGCTAGACACAGGCTAGACACAGGCTAGACACAGGCTAGGCACAAGCTAGGCACAGGCTAGGCACAGGCTAGGCACAGGCTAGGCACAGGCTAGGCACAGGCTAGACACAGGCTAGACACACTCTAGACACAGGCTAGACATAGGCTAGACACAGGCTAGACACAGGCTAGACACAGGCTAGACATAGGCTAGACACAGGCTAGACACAGGCTAGACACAGGCTAGGCACAGGCTAGGCACAGGCTAGACACAGGCTAGACACATTCTACAGACAGGCTAGACACAGGTTAGACACAGGCTAGACACCGGCTTGACACCGTCAAGACACAGACTAGACACAGGCTAGACAGAGGCTGTACACTGGCTAGGCACAGGCTAGACTCTGGCTAGACAAAGGCTTGACACAGGCTAGCACAGGCTAGGCACTGGCTAGACACTGGCTAGGCACACGCTATGCACATGCCAGTGTCAGGCGAGGCACAGGCTAGACACAGGCTAGACACTGGCTAGGCACAGGCTATGCACATGCCAGTCACAGGCAAGGCACAGGCCAGACACAGGCTAGACACTGGCTAGGCACAGGCTTGGCACAGAATAGATACAGGCTAGACACAGGCTAGACACAGGCTAGACACAGGCTAGACACAGGCTAGACACAGGCTAGACACAGGCTAGACACAGGCTAGACACAGGCTAGACACAGGCTAGACACAGGCTAGACACAGGCTAGACACAGGCTAGACACAGGCTAGACACAGGCTAGACACAGGCTAGACACAGGCAAGACACAGGCTAGACACAGTCTAGACACAGGCTAGACACAGGCTAGACATAGGCTAGACAGAGGCTATACCGTGGCTAGGCACAGGCTAGACTCTGGCTATGCACAGGCTAGACAAAGGCTTGACGCTGGCTAGGCACAGGCTAGGCACTGGCTAGACACTGGCTAGGCACACGCTATGCACATGCCAGTCTCAGGCGAGGAACAGGCTAGACACAGGCTAGACACTGGCTGGGCACAGGCTATGCACATGCCAGTCACAGGCAAGGCACAGGCCAGACACAGGCTAGACACTGGCTGGGCACAGGCTAGACACTGGCTAGGCACAGGCTATACATTGACTAGGTACAGGCTAGGCACTGGCTAGGTACAGGCTAGGTACTGGCTAGGTACAGGCTAGGCACTGGCTAGGTACAGGCTAGGCAGAGGCTAGGCACAGGCCATCCACATGCCAGTCACAGGCAAGGCACAGGCTAGACACTGGCTAGACACAGGCTAGACACTGGCTAGGCACAGGCTAGACACTGGCTTGGCACAGACTAGACACAGGCTAAGCACAGGCTAGACACAGGCTAGACACAGGCTAGACACTGGCTAGACACAGGCTAGGCACAGGCTAGACACAGCCTAGGCACAGGCTAGACACAGGCTAGGCACAGGCTAGGCACAGGCTAGACACAGGCTAGACATAGGCTAGACACAGGCTAGGCACAGGCTAGGCACAAGCTAGGCACAAGCTAGGCACAGGCTATACGCTTGCATCTCTTCCCCGTGAACGGACGTGTTTTTTTCTGCGTTTCGATATTTTTGCGTTTTTATTAAAAACAACCGGTGTTTTATAAAGCTTTTATTTTAAAACGGATCTTCTTTTGATAACCCGTTCACGACGCGTGTGCATGCCTTTCAAATTAGTCAAACTAATTCATTGTTTGCTAATTTTATATATTTTGTGCATTGGTTCTGCTCCTCTGGTACTTTGTTTACATCTTTACTCTTTTCGGTAAGCAACGTTGTTGTAGTGGCTCACCGCTACGAGTATTACTCTCTTTCTTATCTATTCTAATTCTTTGAGCGCGCCTAAGCACCTCTCACGCTTTGCCGCTCTTTCTATTGCACTTTTTTGAGCGCGCCTAAGCATCTCTCACGCTTTGCCGCTCTCTGTACTGCCCTGTTGTTGCTTGAACGTTTTTGCTCTCTCTGCTCTCTGCCTTAGCGCGCTAATTTCTTTTTCTTGCGCACATACCTCTTTTTCTTGTTTTTGTTTTGTTTTCTTTGCGGCTGTTTTTATTTGTTACAGTAGGTGTCCCCAATAATGGACGGTTTGATTTGTTTTAAAAAATCCTGCCTTAAGGAGGTGACGGCTGCCCAGCCAAGCATTTCGTGTTGGCTATGTGATAACGTAGTACACGCGAAGTGTGCCGGATTTTCTGGCCCGACGGCTGATGCCGTAGCCAAGCGCACTGGGTTGCGTTATTGCTGCGATATGTGTAGGGAAGTGGAGGGCGAAATTTGTTCGTTTATGCGGCAAACAAAGAAAGGATTTAGGGAACTGCTTGGGCCTAAGGCGTGTTCAAGTTCTGGTTTACCAGAAGAGAACCTCTGCTCTGGAATTATACCTGAGGCGCCTAAAAAGATTGTAGGTGTTCCACTAAAGAAACAGATTTTTGTTTCTAGGCTTGCCCCTGAACTCACATCAAATGATGTTAAAGCTTATATTCAAGCTAAAACCCAAGCCGTCGACGTAAAAGAGGAAAAGTTTAAGTTTTCTTATGAGAGGGACATATCTTCCTTCAAAATAAGTGCCCCAAACGAACTTTTAGGCATTATATGTTCGGCTCAATTTTGGCCGGAACATGTAATGGTTAAAGAGTTTGAAGCAAGGAAAAAGAAAAATCGCCCACCGATTAAACTTCCTTTGCCTCCTCTAGCAGCAGCCCAAATAAAATCAAACAAAAAAAACTAACAAGCTTCTTAACTCTTTCATATCAAAATGTTAGAGGTCTCTGTTCTAAAATTTCAACTTTATACTTAAATCCGACCAGTTCTCAGCGCTCGATTCATGTTTCAATAACCTTAAGTTATTGAACGAATCCCCAAAGCGAAAAAAATCCACCCGCATAGAGGAGCCTATTATCGCCACCCAGCTCCCTATAATTGACTAGCCAGGTACGCCAATGACACAGCCGTTAATGTCGTTCACCAATCCCCCGATGGTAACGAGATCAGCGGCTAAATCAATTTCAATTCCCAAAAATGTCATTGAGTGTATGCAACCAGTGACGCCAAAATGTTCCGTTATGTCCGCTGTGGTCTCGTTGCCCGTGCCACAGAAAATAGTGTTACCTAAGGCGTGTTCAAGTTCTGGTTTACCAGAAGAGAACCTCTGCTCTGGAATTATACCTGAGGCGCCTAAAAAGATTGTAGGTGTTCCACTAAAGAAACAGATTTTTGTTTCTAGGCTTGCCCCTGAACTCACATCAAATGATGTTAAAGCTTATATTCAAGCTAAAACCCAAGCCGTCGACGTAAAAGTGGAAAAGTTTAAGTTTTCTTATGAGAGGGACATATCTTCCTTCAAAATAAGTGCCCCAAACGAACTTTTAGGCATTATATGTTCGGCTCAATTTTGGCCGGAACTTGTAATGGTTAAAGAGTTTGAAGCAAGGAAAAAGAAAAATCGCCCACCGATTAAACTTCCTTTGCCTCCTCTAGCAGCAGCCCAAATAAAATCAAACAAAAAAAACTAACAAGCTTCTTAACTCTTTCATATCAAAATGTTAGAGGTCTCTGTACTAAAATTTCAACTTTATACTTAAACAGTCTTTCTTTTTCTTCCCAAATTGTTGTGTTTACTGAGACTTGGTTAAAGCCGGAGATTCTGAACTCCGAAGTCTTTCCAATTAAGTACACAACCTACAGGTGTGATCGACCTGACCGACGTGGTGGTGGAGTTCTAATTGCAGTTGATTCCACCATCAACTCGGAACTCTTTGAACCGGAGATTTAAGTTGGCATTGAATTACTCTGTGTAAAATTACACTTTCCCGGTTTTTTTCATTATATAACCTGTTCCTATATTCCGCCGTCGTCGGAATTATCAGTCTATTTGCAACATTTGTCTGCAATACAGACCATATTTAATCTGTTATCAGACAGAGATCAATTTTTAGTCCTGGGTGACTTCAATATCCCCGATTGTAATTGGACAACAAGTGCTGATTCAAACTCTCTTCTGCCCTCACGGCAACACGACCTTTTTGACGGTCTGTTTGACATGTCATTGTCTCAGGTCAATCATGTCTTAAACAGTAGTAACAGATCGTTAGACTTATGCTTTGTCTCGGATCCATCTAGAGTGAGTCTAAACAAGACACAACCACTTTCTCTTCCTGAAGATCCTTACCATCCCACTCTTGAAGTTACTTTTGATTTTGGTGCATGTATGGATAATGATGAAAAACTGTGTAATCGTGTACGCTGCTTTAGAAAAGCAGATTTTAACTTATTGAATGGGATGATTTCCCAATTTGATTGGTCAGAATTGTATTCGTCTACTGATATTTTCGTAGCGACCAATATTTTTTATAACACAATTAACTACTTTTTAGATATTTGTGTTCCGTGTTTTTATCCAACTTCCTCGAGTAAGCCGCCATGGTTTACAAGAGAGTTGTCACAGTTAAAAAATTTAAAATCAAACTTATTTAAAAAATATAAATGTAATAGCTCATCTTCAGCCTTTTCCCGCTACTTAAGCGCGCGGTCAGATTTTACTGTCTTGAACGCAAAATGTTATAAGAACTATTTAACTCGTTGTAAGGCTCAGTTTATTCAGAACCCCAAACAGTTTTATAGTTTCGTTAACACGAAGCGTAAGTCTACCGCATTTCCAACAAAATTAACGTTTGAAAATGCTAGTGCAGATACCGACCAAGCCATGGCCGATATGTTTGCAAAGTTTTTTCAAACGACTTATTCTCCCTCTACACAGAAAACTCACTTTTATCCATACAACATTCCAAGTTCAAATGGTATCTTCTCTCCCTTTTTAAACGAAAGCTCATTGGTAAAGGATCTCTCTTTAGTAAAGCCAGTCTTCTCACCAGGCCCGGACGGTGTTCCTGCTTGCATACTTAGATTCTGTGCTATCTCCCTAAGTAAGCCATTGCTCAAACTATTTTCGCTGTCCTTAGAAACTTCAGTCTTTCCTTCCATTTGGAAGGAATCTTTTATTATTCCCTTGCTTAAAAAGGGCAGCAAGTCTGATGCAAGCAATTATAGAGGTATCTCTAAATTGTCGGCTATACCCAAACTTTTCGAGAATGTTATAACTCCTCACTTGCAACATTTCTGTAGATCCGTTATCTCACCTTTTCAACACGGATTCATTAAAAGTCGTTCTACTACGACAAACTTGCTTGAGCTGACATCCTTCGTGGTAAAAGGATTTCAGGAAAATCTTCAAACTGATGTTATTTATACTGATTTCAGTAAAGCTTTTGACTCAGTGAATCATTCCCTTCTGGCACATAAACTTGACCTTCTAGGTTTTTCACCAAAACTACTTAGTTGGATTGTAAGCTATCTGGCTGACAGAACTCAAAGAGTCCTCTTTAAAACCACCCTTTCAAACCCAATTCATGCCACATCTGGTGTTCCTCAAGGGAGTCATCTTGGTCCCCTATTTTTTACGCTTTTCATTAATGACCTTCCCTTGGTCATATGTAACTCCCGTACCCTTATGTATGCGGATGATGTAAAGCTTTGCTACCAATTTAAAGACGACCACTGTCATGCAAACTTACAAACCGACCTGAATAGTTTCAATTCTTGGTGTTGCGCCAATTTTTTAAACCTGAACAGCTCTAAATGCAAGCTGATGACATTCTCTCGAGCCAGTCCGAAGTTTGCTTCTTATACTCTTTGTGGTTGTGCCTTGGAAAGAATCGCCCTAGTTGATGATCTGGGGGTCCGTTTGGACCGAAAACTAAAGTTTACAAGTCATATTACTAATATGGTCAATAAAGCCATGGGTGTCCTAGGCTTTATCAAAAGATGGTCTAAGGAATTCGACGATCCTTATATTACAAAGACCCTTTACGTTTCACTTGTTCGTCCCATTCTCGAATACGGTTCATGCGTATGGTGTCCCCAGTACACTATTCATAAGGAACGCATCGAATCTGTACAGAAGAACTTCTTACTTTTTGCCTTACGCGGCCTTAACTGGGATGAAAATTTGAGACTGCCTTCCTATAATAGTAGACTTCTGTTACTAAATCTGCCTTCCCTAACTAACCGCAGAACCATGCTAGGGGTCTTATTTATTAACAACCTTATGCAAGGTGACATTGACAGTGAGGCCTTGTTAAGGCAGCTACACTTCTCTGTTCCTTGCAGAAGAACTCGCTATTTCCTTCCACTAACACTTCCTTATTGTAGATCGAACTATGCACTGCATAATCCTTTCAGGGCATTATGTTCGGACTACAATAAGCTCCAACACATCATAGCTAGCACTAACACTATCGCTGCTATGAAGTCCTTAATTCTTGCCTATCTAGTACGTAATTAGTAATTAGTATTTGAATCTTCCTCGATTTCCTATTCTATGTTTTTTCTTTTTTTCCCCTACTTGCATGCCGCGTTCTATCGCCTCGTCTTTTTAATTTAATTTTTTTCATATCGCGATAATTTTTACTCGCGTTTCTATTCGCTTTTCTACCGCGTTTCCGTGTCGTCCGTTATGCGACGGTGCCTCTCGGTCGGTCAGGCGGGAGGTGGACTTCGTTTGGGTTCCGCGCGCAACAAGCATCGGCTTGGTGTCGTTGGACCACTTGCTAATACAGTCATTGTATTCAACGTCCAATAATAGACACAGGCTAGACACAGGCTAGACACAGTCAAGACACAGGCTAGACACAGGCTTGACACAGGCTAGACACATGCTTGACACAGGCTAGACACATGCTAGACACCGGCTTGACACCGTCAAGACACAGACTAGACACAGGCTAGACAGAGTCTATACACTGGCTAGGCACAGGCTAGACTCTGGCTATGCACAGGCTAGACAAAGGCTTGACACTGGCTAGACACAGGCTAGACACAGGCTAGACACAGGCTAGACACAGGCTAGACACAGGCTAGACACAGGCTAGGCACAGGCTAGGCACAGGCTAGGCACAAGCTAGGCACAGGCTAGGCACAGGCTAGGCACAGGCCAGGCACAGGCTAGGCACTGGCTAGGCACTGGTTAGGCACAGGCTAGGCACAGGCTAGGCACAGGCTAGGCACAGGCTAGGCACAGGCTAGGCACAGGCCAGGCACAGGCTAGGCACTGGCTAGGCAATGGCTAGGCACAGGCTAGGCACAGACTAGGCACAGACTATACACAGGCTAGACAGAGGCTATACACTGGCTAGGCACAGGCTAGAATCTGGCTATGCACAGGCTAGACAAAGGCTAGACACTGGCTAGGCACAGGCTAGGCACTGGCTAGACACTGGCTAGGCACAGGCTATGCACATGCCAGTCACAGGCAAGGCACAGGCTAGACACCGGCTAGACACTGGCTTGGCACAGGCTAGACACTGGCTTCGCACAGACTAGACACTGGCTAAGCACAGGCTAGAAACTGGCTAGGCACAGGCTAGACACAGGCTAGACACTGGCTGCGCACAGGCTAGACACTGGCTAGGCACAGGCTAGACACTGGCTAGGCACAGGCTAGAAACTGGCTAGGCACAGGATAGACACTGGCTAGGCACAGGCTAGAAACTGGCTAGGCACAGGACAGACAATGGCTATGTACAGGCTAGGCACTGGCTAGACACTGGCTAGGCACAGGCTATGCACATGCCAGTCACAGGCAAGGCACAGGCTAGACACAGGCTAGACACAGGCTAGACACAGGCTAGACACAGGCTAGACACAGGCTAGACACAGGCTAGACTCAGGCTAGACTCAGGCTAGACACAGGCTAGACACAGGCTAGACACAGGCTGGACACAGGCTAGACACAGGCTAGACACACGCTAGACACAGGCTAGACACAGGCTAGACACAGGCTAGACACATGCAAGACACAGGCTAGACACAGGCTAGGCATAAGCTAGGCACAGGCTGGGCACAGGCTAGGCACAGGCTAGGCACAGGCTAGGCACAAGCTAAGCACAGGCTAGGCACAGGCCAGGCACAGGCTAGGCACAGGCTAGGCACAGGCTAGGCACAGGCTAGGCACAGGCTAGGCACAGGCTAGGCACAGGCTAGGCACAGGCTAAGCACAGGCTAGGCACAGGCTAGGCACAGGCTAGGCACAGGCTATACACCGGCTAGACACCGGCTAGACATCGGCTAGACACCGTCAAGACACAGACTATACACAGGCTAGACAGAGGCTATACACTGGCTACGCACAGGCTTGGCACTGGCTAGACACTGGCTAGGCACAGGCTATGCACATGCCAGTCACAGGCAAGGCACAGGCTAGACACAGGCTAGACACTGGCTTGGCACAGGCTAGACACTGGCTTGGCACAGACTAGAAACAGGCTAGACACTGGCTGGGCACAGGCTAGACTCTGGCTAGGCACAGGCTAGACACTGGCTAGGCACAGGCTAGACTCTGGCTAGGCACAGGCTAGACACTGGCTAGGCACAGGCTAGACACAGGCTAGACACAGGCTAGACACAGGCTAGACACAGGCCAGACACAGGCTAGGCATAGGCTAGGCACAGGCTAGGCACAGGCTAGGCACAAGCTAGGCACAGGCTAGGCACAAGCTAGGCACAGGCTAGGCACAGGCCAGGCACAGGCTAGGCACAGGCTAGGCACAGGCTAGGCACAGGCTAGGCACAGGCTAGGCACAGGCTAGGCACAGGCTAGACATTGGCTAGCCACCGGCTAGACACCGTCAAGACACAGGCTAGACACCGGCTAGACAACGGCTAGACACAGGCTAGACACTGGCTTGACACAGGCTAGACACCGGCTAGACACAGGCTAGGCACAGGCTAGACACAGGCTAGAGACAGGCTAGACACAGGCTAGACAAAGGCTAGACACAGGCAAGACACAGGCAAGACACGGGCTAGGCACAGGCTATGCACATGCCAGTCACAGGCAAGGCACAGGCTAGACACAGGCTAGACACTGGCTAGGCACAGGCTAGACACTGGCTTGGCACAGACTAGACACTGGCTAAGCACAGGCTAGACACAGGCTAGAAACTGGCTAGGCACAAGCTAGACACAGGCTAGACACTGGCTAGGCAAAGGCTAGATACTGGCTTGGCACAGACTAGACACTGGCTAAGCACAGGCTAGACACAGGCTAGACACTGGCTGGGCACAGGCTAGACACTGGCAAGGCACAGGCTAGACACAGGCTAGACACAGGCTAGACAACGGCTAGACACAGGCTAGACACAGGCTAGACACAGGCTAGACACAGGCTAGACACAGGCTAGACACCGGCTAGACACCGGCTAGACACAGGCTAGACACCGGCTAGACACAGGCTAGACACAGGCTAGACACAGGCTAGAGACAGGCTAGAGAAAGGCTAGACAGGCTAGACATAGGCTAGACACAGGCTAGACACAGGCTAGACACAGGCTAGACACAGGCTAGACACAGGCTAGACACAGGCTAGACACAGGCTAGACACAGGCTAGACACAGGCTAGACACAGGCTAGACACAGGCTAGACACAGGCTAGACACAGGCTAGACACAGGCTAGACACAGGCTAGACACAGGCTAGACACAGGCTAGACACAGGCTAGACACAGGCTAGACACAGGCTAGACACAGGCTAGACACAGGCTAGACACAGGCTAGACACAGGCTAGACACAGGCTGGACACAGGCTAGACACATGCTAGACACAGGCTAGACACACGCTAGATACAGGCTAGGCACAGACTAGGCATAGGCTAGGCACAGGCTAGCCACATTCCTGTCTCAGACAAGGCACAGGCTAGACACAGGCTAGACACAGGTTAGACACAGGCTAGACACATGCTAGACACAGGCTAGACACAGGCTTGACACAGGCTAGACAGAGGCTATACACTGGCTAGGCACAGCATAGAATCTGGCTATGCACAGGCTAGACAGAGGCTAGACACTGGCTAGGCACAGGCTAGGCACTGGCTAGACACTGGCAAGGCACACGCTATGCACATGCCAGTCTCAGGCAAGGCATAGGCTAGACACAGGCTAGACACCGTCAAGACACAGTCTAGACACAGGCTAGACAGAGACTACACACTGGCTAGGCACAGGCTAGACTCTGGCTATGCACAGGCTAGACGCAGAGTAGACACTGGCTAGGCACAGGCTATGCACATGCCAGTCACAGGCAAGGCACAGGCTAGACACAGGCTAGACACAGGCTTGACACACGCTAGACACAGGCTAGACACAGGCTAGACACAGGCTAGACACAGGCCAGCCACAGGCTAGGCATAGGCTAGGCACAGGCTAGGCACAGGCTAGGCACAAGCTAGGCACAGGCTAGGCACAGGCCAGGCACAAGCTAGGCACAGGCTAGGCACAGGCTAGGTACAGGCTAGACATTGGCTAGCCACCGGCTAGACACCGTCAAGACACAGACTAGACACAGGCTAGACAGAGGCTATACACAGGCTAGGCACAGGCTAGGCACAGGCTAGGCACAAGCTAGGCACAGGCTAGGCACAGGCTAGGCACAGGCCAGGCACAGGCTAGGCACTGGCTAGGCACTGGTTAGGCACAGGCTAGGCACAGGCTAGGCACAGGCTAGGCACAGGCTAGGCACAGGCTAGGCACAGGCCAGGCACAGGCTAGGCACTGGCTAGGCAATGGCTAGGCACAGGCTAGGCACAGACTAGGCACAGACTATACACAGGCTAGACAGAGGCTATACACTGGCTAGGCACAGGCTAGAATCTGGCTATGCACAGGCTAGACAAAGGCTAGACACTGGCTAGGCACAGGCTAGGCACTGGCTAGACACTGGCTAGGCACAGGCTATGCACATGCCAGTCACAGGCAAGGCACAGGCTAGACACCGGCTAGACACTGGCTTGGCACAGGCTAGACACTGGCTTCGCACAGACTAGACACTGGCTAAGCACAGGCTAGAAACTGGCTAGGCACAGGCTAGACACAGGCTAGACACTGGCTGCGCACAGGCTAGACACTGGCTAGGCACAGGCTAGACACTGGCTAGGCACAGGCTAGAAACTGGCTAGGCACAGGATAGACAATGGCTATGTACAGGCTAGGCACTGGCTAGGTACAGGCTAGGTACTGGCTAGTTACAGGCTAGGTACTGGCTAGGTACAGGCTAGGCACTGGCTAGACACTGGCTAGGCACAGGCTATGCACATGCCAGTCACAGGCAAGGCACAGGCTAGACACAGGCTAGACACAGGCTAGACACAGGCTAGACACAGGCTAGACACAGGCTAGACACAGGCTAGACTCAGGCTAGACTCAGGCTAGACACAGGCTAGACACAGGCTAGACACAGGCTAGACACAGGCTGGACACAGGCTAGACACAGGCTAGACACACGCTAGACACAGGCTAGACACAGGCTAGACACAGGCTAGACACATGCTAGACACAGGCTAGACACAGGCTAGGCATAAGCTAGGCACAGGCTGGGCACAGGCTAGGCACAGGCTAGGCACAGGCTAGGCACAAGCTAAGCACAGGCTAGGCACAGGCCAGGCACAGGCTAGGCACAGGCTAGGCACAGGCTAGGCACAGGCTAGGCACAGGCTAGACACCGTCTAGACACCGTCAAGACACAGACTAGACACAGGCTAGACAGAGGCTATACACAGGCTAGACACTGGCTAGGCACAGGCTAGGCACTGGCTAAACACTGGCTAGGCACACGCTATCCACATGCCTGTCTCAAGCAAGGCACAGGCTAGGCACAGGCTAGGCACAGGCTAGGCACAGGCTAGGCACAGGCTAGGCACAGGCTAGGCACAGGCTAGGCACAGGCTAGGCACAGGCTAGGCACAGGCTAGGCACAGGCTAGGCACAGGCTAGGCACAGGCTAGGCACAGGCTAGGCACAGGCTAGGCACAGGCTAAGCACAGGCTAGGCACAGGCTAGGCACAGGCTAGGCACAGGCTAGGCACAGGCTAGGCACAGGCTAGACACCGGCTAGACACCGGCTAGACATCGGCTAGACACCGTCAAGACACAGACTATACACAGGCTAGACAGAGGCTATACACTGGCTAGGCACAGGCTAGGCACTGGCTAGACACTGGCTAGGCACAGGCTATGCACATGCCAGTCACAGGCAAGGCACAGGCTAGACACAGGCTAGACACTGGCTTGGCACAGGCTAGACACTGGCTTGGCACAGACTAGAAACAGGCTAGACACTGGCTGGGCACAGGCTAGACTCTGGCTAGGCACAGGCTAGACACTGGCTAGGCACAGGCTAGACACTGGCTAGGCACAGGCTAGACACTGGCTAGGCACAGGCTAGACAATGGCTATGTACAGGCTAGGCACTGGCTAGGTACAGGCTAGGTACTGGCTAGGTACAGGCTAGGCACTGGCTAGACACTGGCTATGCACAGATTATGCACATGCCAGTCACAGGCAAGGCACAGGCTAGACACAGGCTAGACACACGCTAGACACAGGCTAGACACAGGCTAGACTCTGGCTATGCACAGGCTAGACGCAGGCTAGACACTGGCTAGGCACAGGCTATGCACATGCCAGTCACAGGCAAGGCACAGGCTAGACACAGGCTAGACACAGGCTAGACACAGGCTAGACACAGGCTAGGCACAGGCTAGGCACAAGCTAGGCACAGGCTAGGCACAAGCTAGGCACAGGCTAGGCACAGGCCAGGCACAGGCTAGGCACAGGCTAGGCACAGGCTAGGCACAGGCTAGGCACAGGCTAGACATTGGCTAGCCACCGGCTAGACACCGTCAAGACACAGACTAGACACAGGCTAGACACACGCTAGACACAGGCTAGACACAGGCTAGACTCTGGCTATGCACAGGCTAGACGCAGGCTAGACACTGGCTAGGCACAGGCTATGCACATGCCAGTCACAGGCAAGGCACAGGCTAGGCACAGGCTAGGCACAGGCTAGGCACAGGCTAGGCACAGGCTAGGCACAGGCTAGGCACAGGCTAGACACCGGCTAGACACCGTCAAGACACAGACTAGACACAGGCTAGACAGAGGCTATACACAGGCTAGACACTGGCTAGGCACAGGCTAGGCACTGGCTAAACACTGGCTAGGCACACGCTATCCCCATGCCTGTCTCAAGCAAGGCACAGGCTAGGCACAGGCTAGGCACAGGCTAGGCACAGGCTAGGCACAGGCTAGGCACAGGCTAGGCACAGGCTAGGCACAGGCTAGGCACAGGCTAGGCACAGGCTAGGCACAGGCTAAGCACAGGCTAGGCACAGGCTAGGCACAGGCTAGGCACAGGCTAGGCACAGGCTAGGCACAGGCTAGGCACAGGCTAAGCACAGGCTAGGCACAGGCTAGGCACAGGCTAGGCACAGGCTAGGCACAGGCTAGACACCGGCTAGACACCGGTTAGACATCGGCTAGACACCGTCAAGACACAGACTATACACAGGCTAGACAGAGGCTATACACTGGCTAGGCACAGGCTAGGCACTGGCTAGACACTGGCTAGGCACAGGCTATGCACATGCCAGTCACAGGCAAGGCACAGGCTAGACACAGGCTAGACACTGGCTTGGCACAGGCTAGACACTGGCTTGGCACAGACTAGAAACAGGCTAGACACTGGCTGGGCACAGGCTAGACTCTGGCTAGGCACAGGCTAGACACTGGCTAGGCACAGGCTAGACACTGGCTAGGCACAGGCTAGACACTGGCTAGGCACAGGCTAGACAATGGCTATGTACAGGCTAGGCACTGGCTAGGTACAGGCTAGGTACTGGCTAGGTACAGGCTAGGCACTGGCTAGACACTGGCTATGCACAGATTATGCACATGCCAGTCACAGGCAAGGCACAGGCTAGACACAGGCTAGACACACGCTAGACACAGGCTAGACACAGGCTAGACTCTGGCTATGCACAGGCTAGACGCAGGCTAGACACTGGCTAGGCACAGGCTATGCACATGCCAGTCACAGGCAAGGCACAGGCTAGACACAGGCTAGACACAGGCTAGACACAGGCAAGATACAGGCTAGACACAGGCTAGACACAGGCTGGACACAGGCTAGACACAGGCTAGACACACGCTAGACACAGGCTAGACACAAGCTAGGCACAGGCTAGGCACAAGCTAGGCACAGGCTAGGCACAGGCCAGGCACAGGCTAGGCACAGGCTAGGCACAGGCTAGGCACAGGCTAGGCACAGGCTAGACATTGGCTAGCCACCGGCTAGACACCGTCAAGACACAGACTAGACACAGGCTAGACAGAGGCTATACACTGGCTAGGCACAGGCTAGACACAGGCTATGCACAGGCTAGACACTGGCTAGGCACAGGCTAGGCACTGGCTAGACACTGGCTAGGCACACGCTATGCACATGCCTGTCTCAGGCAAGGCACAGGCTAGGCACAGGCCAGGCACAGGCTATGCACATGCCAGTCACAGGCAAGGCACAGGCTAGACACAGGCTAGACACAGGCTAGACACAGGCTAGGCACAGGCTATGCACAGACTAGGCATAGGCTAGGCACAGGCTAGGCACAAGCTAGGCACAGGCTAGGCACAGGCTAGGCACAGGGCAGGCACAGGCTAGGCACTGGTCAGGCACTGGTTAGGCACAGGCTAGGCACAGGCTAGGCACAGGCTAGGCACAGGCCAGGCACAGGCTAGGCACTGGCTAGGCACTGGCTAGGCACAGGCTAGGCACAGACTAGGCACAGACTATACACAGGCTAGACAGAGGCTATACACTGGCTAGGCACAGGCTAGAATCTGGCAATGCACAGGCTAGACAAAGGCTAGACACTGGCTAGGCACAGGCTAGGCACTGGCTAGACACTGGCTAGGCACAGGCTAGGCACAGGCTAGGCACAGGCTAGGCACAGGCTAGGCACAGGCCAGGCACAGGCTAGGCACTGGCTAGGCAATGGCTAGGCACAGGCTAGGCACAGACTAGGCACAGACTATACACAGGCTAGACAGAGGCTATACACTGGCTAGGCACAGGCTAGAATCTGGCTATGCACAGGCTAGACAAAGGCTAGACACTGGCTAGGCACAGGCTAGGCACTGGCTAGACACTGGCTAGGCACAGGCTATGCACATGCCAGTCACAGGCAAGGCACAGGCTAGACACCGGCTAGACACTGGCTTGGCACAGGCTAGACACTGGCTTCGCACAGACTAGACACTGGCTAAGCACAGGCTAGAAACTGGCTAGGCACAGGCTAGACACAGGCTAGACACTGGCTGCGCACAGGCTAGACACTGGCTAGGCACAGGCTAGACACTGGCTAGGCACAGGCTAGACACTGGCTAGGCACAGGCTAGAAACTGGCTAGGCACAGGCTAGAAACTGGCTAGGCACAGGATAGACAATGGCTAGGCACAGGATAGACAATGGCTATGTACAGGCTAGGCACTGGCTAGGTACAGGCTAGGTACTGGCTAGTTACAGGCTAGGTACTGGCTAGGTACAGGCTAGGCACTGGCTAGACACTGGCTAGGCACAGGCTATGCACATGCCAGTCACAGGCAAGGCACAGGCTAGACACAGGCTATACACAGGCTAGACACAGGCTAGACTCAGGCTAGACACAGGCTAGACACAGGCTAGACACAGGCTAGACACAGGCTAGACACAGGCTGGACACAGGCTAGACACAGGCTGGACACAGGCTAGACACAGGCTAGACACACGCTAGACACAAGCTAGACACAGGCTAGACACAGGCTAGACACATGCTAGACACAGGCTAGACACAGGCTAGGCATAGGCTAGGCACAGGCTGGGCACAGGCTAGGCACAGTCTAGGCACAGGCTAGGCACAAGCTAGGCACAGGCTAGGCACAGGCCAGGCACAGGCTAGGCACAGGCTAGGCACAGGCTAGGCACAGGCTAGGCACAGGCTAGGCACAGACTAGGCAGAGGCTAGGCACAGGCTAAGCACAAGCTAGGCACAGGCTAGGCACAGGCTAGGCACAGGCTAGGCACAGGCCAGGCACAGGCAAGGCACTGGCTAGGCACTGGCTAGGCACAGGCTAGACACAGGCTAGGCACAGGCTAGGCACAGGCTAAGCACAGTCTAGGCACAGGCTAGGCACAGGCTAGGCACAGGCTAGACACCGGCTAGACACCGGCTAGGCACAGGCTAGGCACAGGCTAGACATTGGCTCGCCACCGGCTAGGCACCGTCAAGACACAGACTAGACACAGGCTAGACAGAGGCTATACACAGGCTAGACACTGGCTAGGCACAGGCTAGGCACTGGCTAAACACTGGCTAGGCACACGCTATGCACATGCCTGTCTCAGGCAAGGCACAGGCTAGACACAGGCTAGACACAGGCTAGGCACAGGCTATGCACATGCCAGTCACAGGCAAGGCACAGGCCAGGCACAGGCTAGGCACTGGCTAGGCACTGGCTAGGCACAGGCTAGGCACAGACTAGGCACAGACTATACACAGGCTAGACAGAGGCTATACACTGGCTAGGCACAGGCTAGAATCTGGCAATGCACAGGCTAGACAGGCCAGGCACAGGCAAGGCACTGGCACTGGCTAGGCACTGGCTAGGCACTGGCTAGGCACAGGCTAGACACAGGCTAGGCACAGGCTAGGCACAGGCTAAGCACAGTCTAGGCACAGGCTAGGCACAGGCTAGGCACAGGCTAGGCACAGGCTAGACACCGGCTAGACACCGGCTAGGCACAGGCTAGGCACAGGCTAGACATTGGCTCGCCACCGGCTAGGCACCGTCAAGACACAGACTAGACACAGGCTAGACAGAGGCTATACACAGGCTAGACACTGGCTAGGCACAGGCTAGGCACTGGCTAAACACTGGCTAGGCACACGCTATGCACATGCCTGTCTCAGGCAAGGCACAGGCTAGACACAGGCTAGACACAGGCTAGGCACAGGCTATGCACATGCCAGTCACAAGCAAGGCACAGGCCAGGCACAGACTAGGCACAGACTATACACAGGCTAGACAGAGGCTATACACTGGCTAGGCACAGGCTAGAATCTGGCAATGCACAGGCTAGACAAAGGCTAGACACTGGCTAGGCACAGGCTAGGCACTGGCTAGACACTGGCTAGGCACAGGCTATGCACATGCCAGTCACAAGCAAGGCACATGCTAGACACAGGCTAGACACGGTCTTGGCACAGGCTAGACACTGGCTTCGCACAGACTAGACACTGGCTAAGCACAGGCTAGAAACTGGCTAGGCACAGGCTAGACACAGGCTAGACACTGGCTGGGCACAGGCTAGACACTGGCTAGGCACAGGCTAGACACTGGCTAGGCACAGGCTAGACACTGGCTAGGCACTGGCTAGGCATAGGCTAGGCACAGGCTATGCACAGGCTAGGCACAAGCTAGGCACAGGCTAGGCACAGGCCAGGCACAGGCTAGGCACAGGCTAGGCACAGGCTAGGTACAGGCTAGACATTGGCTAGCCACCGGCTAGACACCGTCAAGACACAGACTAGACACAGGCTAGACAGAGGCTATACACAGGCTAGGCACAGACTAGGCATAGGCTAGGCACAGGCTAGGCACAAGCTAGGCACAGGCTAGGCACAAGCTAGGCACAGGCCAGGCACAGGCTAGGCACTGGCTAGGCACTGGTTAGGCACAGGCTAGGCACAGGCTAGGCACAGGCTAGGCACAGGCTAGGCACAGGCTAGGCACAGGCTAGGCACAGGCTAGGCACAGGCCAGGCACAGGCTAGGCACTGGCTAGGCAATGGCTAGGCACAGGCTAGGCACAGACTAGGCACAGACTATACACAGGCTAGACAGAGGCTATACACTGGCTAGGCACAGGCTAGAATCTGGCTATGCACAGGCTAGACAAAGGCTAGACACTGGCTAGGCTCAGGCTAGGCACTGGCTAAACACTGGCTAGGCACAGGCTATGCACATGCCAGTCACAGGCAAGGCACAGGCTAGACACCGGCTAGACACTGGCTTGGCACAGGCTAGACACTGGCTTCGCACAGACTAGACACTGGCTAAGCACAGGCTAGAAACTGGCTAGGCACAGGCTAGACACAGGCTAGACACAGGCTAGACACTGGCTGCGCACAGGCTAGACACTGGCTAGGCACAGGCTAGACACTGGCTAGGCACAGGCTAGACACTGGCTAGGCACAGGCTAGACACTGGCTAGGCACAGGCTAGACACTGGCTAGGCACAGGCTAGAAACTGGCTAGGCACAGGATAGACAATGGCTATGTAAGGCTAGGCACCGGCTAGGTACAGGCTAGGTACTGGCTAGTTACAGGCTAGGTACTGGCTAGGTACAGGCTAGGCACTGGCTAGACACTGGCTAGGCACAGGCTATGCACATGCCAGTCACAGGCAAGGCACAGGCTAGACACAGGCTAGACACAGGCTAGACACAGGCTAGACTCAGGCTAGACACAGGCTAGACACAGGCTAGACACAGGCTAGACACAGGCTAGACACAGGCTGGACACAGGCTAGACACAGGCTGGACACAGGCTAGACACAGGCTAGACACACGCTAGACACAGGCTAGACACAGGCTAGACACAGGCTAGACACATGCTAGACACAGGCTAGACACAGGCTAGGCATAGGCTAGGCACAGGCTGGGCACAGGCTAGGCACAGGCTAGGCACAGGCTAGGCACAAGCTAGGCACAGGCTAGGCACAGGCCAGGCACAGGCTAGGCACAGGCTAGGCACAGGCTAGGCACAGGCTAGGCACAGGCTAGACACCGGCTAGACACCGTCAAGACACAGACTAGACACAGGCTAGACAGAGGCTATACACAGGCTAGACACTGGCTAGGCACAGGCTAGGCACTGGCTAAACACTGGCTAGGCACACGCTATCCACATGCCTGTCTCAAGCAAGGCACAGGCTAGACACAGGCTAGACACAGGCTAGGCACAGGCTATTCACATGCCAGTCACAGGCAAGGCACAGGCTAGACACAGGCTAGACACAGGCTAGGCACAGGCTAGGCACAGGCTAGGCACAGACTAGGCAGAGGCTAGGCACAGGCTAAGCACAAGCTAGGCACAGGCTAGGCACAGGCTAGGCACAGGCTAGGCACAGGCTAGGCACAGGCTAGGCACAGGCTAGGCACAGGCCAGGCACAGGCAAGGCACTGGCTAGGCACTGGCTAGGCACAGGCTAGACACAGGCTAGGCACAGGCTAGGCACAGGCTAAGCACAGTCTAGGCACAGGCTAGGCACAGGCTAAGCACAGGCTAGACACCGGCTAGACACCGGCTAGGCACAGGCTAGGCACAGGCTAGACATTGGCTCGCCACCGGCTAGGCACCGTCAAGACACAGACTAGACACAGGCTAGACAGAGGCTATACACAGGCTAGACACTGGCTAGGCACAGGCTAGGCACTGGCTAAACACTGGCTAGGCACACGCTATGCACATGCCTGTCTCAGGCAAGGCACAGGCTAGACACAGGCTAGACACAGGCTAGGCACAGGCTATGCACATGCCAGTCACAGGCAAGGCACAGGCTAGACACAGGCCAGGCACAGGCTAGGCACAGACTAGGCATAGGCTAGGCACAGGCTAGGCACAAGCTAGGCAAAGGCTAGGCACAGGCTAGGCACAGGCCAGGCACAGGCTCGGCACTGGCTAGGCACTGGCTAGGCACTGGCTAGGCACAGGCTAGGCACAGACTAGGCACAGGCTAGGCACAGGCTAGGCACAGACTAGGCACAGGCTAGGCACAGGCTAAGCACAGGCTAGGCACAGGCTAGGCACAGGCTAGGCACAGGCTAGGCACAGGCTAGACACCGGCTAGACACCGGCTAGACATCGGCTAGACACCGTCAAGACACAGACTATACACAGGCTAGACAGAGGCTATACACTGGCTAGGCACAGGCTAGGCACTGGCTAGACACTGGCTATGCACATGCCAGTCACAGGCAAGGCACAGGCTAGACACAGGCTAGACACTGGCTTGGCACAGGCTAGACACTGGCTTGGCACAGACTAGACATTGGCTAAGCACAGGCTAGAAACTGGCTAGGCACAGGCTAGACACTGGCTAGGCACAGGCTAGACAATGGCTATGTACAGGCTAGGCACTGGCTAGGTACAGGCTAGGTACTGGCTAGGTACAGGCTAGGCACTGGCTAGACACTGGCTATGCACAGATTATGCACATGCCAGTCACAGGCAAGGCACAGGCTAGACACAGGCTAGACACACGCTAGACACAGGCTAGACACAGGCTAGACTCTGGCTATGCACAGGCTAGACGCAGGCTAGACACTGGCTAGGCACAGGCTATGCACATGCCAGTCACAGGCAAGGCACAGGCTAGACACAGGCTAGACACAGGCTAGACACAGGCTAGACACAGGCCAGACACAGGCTAGGCATAGGCTAGGCACAGGCTAGGCACAGGCTAGGCACAAGCTAGGCACAAGCTAGGCACAGGCTAGGCACAAGCCAGGCACAGGCTAGGCACAGGCTAGGCACAGGCTAGGCACAGGCTAGACATTGGCTAGCCACCGGCTAGCCACCGGCTAGACACCGTCAAGACACAGACTAGACACAGGCTAGACAGAGGCTATACACTGGCTAGGCACAGGCTAGACACAGGCTATGCACAGGCTAGACACTGGCTAGGCACAGTCTAGGCACTGGCTAGACACTGGCTAGGCACACGCTATGCACATGCCTGTCTCAGGCAAGGCACAGGCTAGGCACAGGCCAGGCACAGGCTATGCACATGCCAGTCACAGGCAAGGCACAGGCTAGACACAGGCTAGACACAGGCTAGACACAGGCTAGGCACAGGCTAGGCACAGGCTAGGCACAGGCTAGGCACAGGCTAGGCACAGGCTAGACACCGGCTAGACACCGTCAAGACACAGACTAGACACAGGCTAGACAGAGGCCATACACAGGCTAGGCACAGGCTAGGCACAGGGCAGGCACAGGCTAGGCACTGGCTAGGCACTGGTTAGGCACAGGCTAGGCACAGGCTAGGCACAGGCTAGGCACAGGCTAGGCACAGGCTAGGCACAGGCTAGGCACAGGCTAGGCACAGGCTAGGCACAGGCTAGGCACAGGCCAGGCACAGGCTAGGCACTGGCTAGGCACTGGCTAGGCACAGGCTAGGCACAGACTAGGCACAGACTATACACAGGCTAGACAGAGGCTATACACTGGCTAGGCACAGGCTAGAATCTGGCAATGTACAGGCTAGACAAAGGCTAGACACTGGCTAGGCACAGGCTAGGCACTGGCTAGACACTGGCTAGGCACAGGCTATGCACATGCCAGTCACAGGCGAGGCACAGGCTAGACACAGGCTAGACACGGGCTTGGCACAGGCTAGACACTGGCTTCGCACAGACTAGACACTGGCTAAGCACAGGCTAGAAACTGGCTAGGCACAGGCTAGACACAGGCTAGACACTGGCTAGGCACAGGCTAGACACTGGCTAGGCACTGGCTAGGCACAGGCTAGACACTGGCTAGGCACAGGCTAGAAACTGGCTAGGCACAGGCTAGACAATGGCTATGTACATGCTAGGCACTGGCTAGGTACAGGCTAGGTACTGGCTAGTTACAGGCTAGGTACTGGCTAGGTACAGGCTAGGCACTGGCTACACACTGGCTAGGCACAGGCTATGCACATGCCAGTCACAGGCAAGGCACAGGCTAGACACAGGCTAGACACAGGCTAGACACAGGCTAGACACAGGCTAGACACAGGCTAGACACAGGCTAGACACAGGCTAGACACAGGCTAGACACAGGCTAGACTCGGACTAGACACAGGCTAGACACAGGCTAGAAACTGGCTAGGCACAGGCTAGACACAGGCTAGACACTGGCTGGGCACAGGCTAGACACTGGCTAGGCACAGGCTAGACACTGGCTAGGCACTGGCTAGGCACAGGCTAGACACTGGCTAGGCACAGGCTAGACACTGGCTAGGCACAGGCTAGACACTGGCTAGGCACAGGCTAGACACTGGCTAGGCACAGGCTAGAAACTGGCTAGGCACAGGCTAGACAATGGCTATGTACAGGCTAGGCACTGGCTAGGTACAGGCTAGGTACTGGCTAGTTACAGGCTAGGTACTGGCTAGGTACAGGCTAGGCACTGGCTAGACACTGGCTAGGCACAGGCTATGCACATGCCAGTCACAGGCAAGGCACAGGCTAGACACAGGCTAGACACAGGCTAGACACAGGCTAGACACAGGCTAGACACAGGCTAGACACAGGCTAGACACAGGCTAGACTCAGGCTAGACACAGGCTAGACACAGGCTAGACACAGGCTAGACACAGGCTAGACACATGCTGGACACATGCTAGACACAGGCTAGACACAGGCTAGACACACGCTAGACACAGGCTAGACACAGGCTAGACACAGGCTAGACACAGGCTAGACACTGGCTAGACACAGGCTAGACACTGGCTAGACACAGAATAGACACAGGCTAGACACAGGCTAGACACAGGCTAGACACAGGCTAGACACAGGCTAGACACAGGCTAGACACAGGCTAGACACAGGCTAGACTCAGGCTAGATATAGGCTAGGCACAGGCTATGCACATGCCAGTCACAGGCAAGGCACAGGCTAGACACAGGCTAGACACAGGCTAGACACAGGCTAGACACAGGCTAGACACAGGCCAGACACAGGCTAGGCATAGGCTAGGCACAGGCTAGGCACAGGCTAGGCACAGGCTAGGCACAGGCTAGGCACAAGCTAGGCACAGGCTAGGCACAGGCCAGGCACAGGCTAGGCACAGGCTAGGCACAGGCTAGGCACAGGCTAGGCACAGGCTAGGCACAGGCTAGACATTGGCTAGCCACCGGCTAGACACCGTCAAGACACAGACTAGACACAGGCTAGACAGAGGCTATACACTGGCTAGGCACAGGCTAGACACAGGCTATGCACAGGCTAGACACTGGCTAGGCACAGGCTAGGCACTGGCTAGACACTGGCTAGGCACACGCTATGCACATGCCTGTCTCAGGCAAGGCACAGGCTAGGCACAGGCCAGGCACAGGCTATGCACATGCCAGTCACAGGCAAGGCACAGGCTAGACACAGGCTAGACAGAGGCTAGACACAGGCTAGGCACAGGCTATGCACAGACTAGGCATAGGCTAGGCACAGGCTAGGCACAAGCTAGGCACAGGCTAGGCACAGGCTAGGCACAGGGCAGGCACTGGTTAGGCACAGGCTAGGCACAGGCTAGGCACAGGCTAGGCACAGGCTAGGCACAGGCTAGGCACAGGCTAGGCACAGGCTAGGCACAGGCTAGGCACAGGCCAGGCACAGGCTAGGCACTGGCTAGGCACTGGCTAGGCACAGGCTAGGCACAGACTAGGCACAGACTATACACAGGCTAGACAGAGGCTATACACTGGCTAGGCACAGGCTAGAATCTGGCAATGCACAGGCTAGACAAAGGCTAGACACTGGCTAGGCACAGGCTAGGCACTGGTTAGGCACAGGCTAGGCACAGGCTAGGCACAGGCTAGGCACAGGCTAGGCACAGGCTAGGCACAGGCTAGGCACAGGCCAGGCACAGGCTAGGCACTGGCTAGGCACTGGCTAGGCACAAGCTAGGCACAGGCTAGGCACAGGCTAGGCACAGGGCAGGCACTGGTTAGGCACAGGCTAGGCACAGGCTAGGCACAGGCTAGGCACAGGCTAGGCACAGGCTAGGCACAGGCTAGGCACAGGCCAGGCACAGGCTAGGCACTGGCTAGGCACTGGCTAGGCACAGGCTAGGCACAGACTAGGCACAGACTATACACAGGCTAGACAGAGGCTATACACTGGCTAGGCACAGGCTAGAATCTGGCAATGCACAGGCTAGACACAGGCTAGACACTGGCTAGGCACAGGCTAGACACTGGCTAGGCACTGGCTAGGCACAGGCTAGAAACTGGCTAGGCACAGGCTAGAAACTGGCTAGGCACAGGCTAGACAATGGCTATGTACAGGCTAGGCACTGGCTAGGTACAGGCTAGGTACTGGCTAGTTACAGGCTAGGCACTGGTTAGGCACAGGCTAGGCACAGGCTAGGCACAGGCTAGGCACAGGCTATGCACATGCCAGTCACAGGCAAGGCACAGGCTAGACACAGGCTAGACACAGGCTAGACACAGGCTAGACACAGGCTAGACACAGGCTAGACACAGGCTAGACACAGGCTAGACACAGGCTAGACACAGGCTAGACACAGGCTAGACACAGGCTAGACACAGGCTAGACACAGGCTAGACACAGGCTAGACACAGGCTAGACTCGGGCTAGACACAGGCTAGACTCGGGCTAGACACAGGCTAGACACAGGCCAGGCACAGGCTAGGCACTGGCTAGGCACTGGCTAGGCACAGGCTAGGCACAGACTAGGCACAGACTATACACAGGCTAGACAGAGGCTATACACTGGCTAGGCACAAGCTAGAATCTGGCAATGCACAGGCTAGACACAGGCTAGACACTGGCTAGGCACAGGCTAGACACTGGCTAGGCACTGGCTAGGCACAGGCTAGAAACTGGCTAGGCACAGGCTAGAAACTGGCTAGGCACAGGCTAGACAATGGCTATGTACAGGCTAGGCACTGGCTAGGTACAGGCTAGGTACTGGCTAGTTACAGGCTAGGTACTGGCTAGGTACAGGCTAGGCACTGGCTAGACACTGGCTAGGCACAGGCTATGCACATGCCAGTCACAGGCAAGGCACAGGCTAGACACAGGCTAGACAAAGGCTAGACACAGGCTAGACACAGGCTAGACACAGGCTAGACACAGGCTAGACACAGGCTAGACACAGGCTAGACACAGGCTAGACACAGGCTAGACTCGGGCTAGACACAGGCTAGACACAGGCTAGAAACTGGCTAGGCACAGGCTAGACACAGGCTAGACACTGGCTGGGCACAGGCTAGACACTGGCTAGGCACAGGCTAGACACTGGCTAGGCACTGGCTAGGCACAGGCTAGACACTGGCTAGGCACAGGCTAGACACTGGCTAGGCACAGGCTAGACACTGGCTAGGCACAGGCTAGAAACTGGCTAGGCACAGGCTAGACAATGGCTATGTACAGGCTAGGCACTGGCTAGGTACAGGCTAGGTACTGGCTAGTTACAGGCTAGGTACTGGCTAGGTACAGGCTAGGCACTGGCTAGACACTGGCTAGGCACAGGCTATGCACATGCCAGTCACAGGCAAGGCACAGGCTAGACACAGGCTAGACACAGGCTAGACACAGGCTAGACACAGGCTAGACACAGGCTAGACACAGGCTAGACACAGGCTAGACTCAGGCTAGACACAGGCTAGACACAGGCTAGACACAGGCTAGACACAGGCTAGACACATGCTGGACACATGCTAGACACAGGCTAGACACAGGCTAGACACACGCTAGACACAGGCTAGACACAGGCTAGACACAGGCTAGACACAGGCTAGACACTGGCTAGACACAGGCTAGACACTGGCTAGACAGAGAATAGACACAGGCTAGACACAGGCTAGACACAGGCTAGACACTGGCTAGACACAGGCTAGACACAGGCTAGACACAGGCTAGACACAGGCTAGACTCAGGCTAGACATAGGCTAGGCACAGGCTAGGCACAGGCTATGCACATGCCAGTCACAGGCAAGGCACAGGCTAGACACAGGCTAGACACAGGCTAGACACAGGCTAGACACAGGCTAGACACAGGCTAGACACAGGCTAGACACAGGCCAGACACAGGCTAGGCATAGGCTAGGCACAGGCTAGGCACAGGCTAGGCACAGGCTAGGCACAAGCTAGGCACAGGCTAGGCACAGGCCAGGCACAGGCTAGGCACAGGCTAGGCACAGGCTAGGCACAGGCTAGGCACAGGCTAGGCACAGGCTAGGCACAGGCTAGGCACAGGCTAGACATTGGCTAGACACCGTCAAGACACAGACTAGACACAGGCTAGACAGAGGCTATACACTGGCTAGGCACAGGCTAGACACAGGCTATGCACAGGCTAGACACTGGCTAGGCACAGGCTAGGCACTGGCTAGACACTGGCTAGGCACACGCTATGCACATGCCTGTCTCAGGCAAGGCACAGGCTAGGCACAGGCCAGGCACAGGCTATGCACATGCCAGTCACAGGCAAGGCACAGGCTAGACACAGGCTAGACAGAGGCTAGACACAGGCTAGGCACAGGCTATGCACAGACTAGGCATAGGCTAGGCACAGGCTAGGCACAAGCTAGGCACAGGCTAGGCACAGGCTAGGCACAGGGCAGGCACTGGTTAGGCACAGGCTAGGCACAGGCTAGGCACAGGCTAGGCACAGGCTAGGCACAGGCTAGGCACAGGCTAGGCACAGGCTAGGCACAGGCTAGGCACAGGCTAGGCACAGGCCAGGCACAGGCTAGGCACTGGCTAGGCACTGGCTAGGCACAGGCTAGGCACAGACTAGGCACAGACTATACACAGGCTAGACAGAGGCTATACACTGGCTAGGCACAGGCTAGAATCTGGCAATGCACAGGCTAGACAAAGGCTAGACACTGGCTAGGCACAGGCTAGGCACTGGCTAGACACTGGCTAGGCACAGGCTATGCACATGCCAGTCACAGGCAAGGCACAGGCTAGACACAGGCTAGACACGGGCTTGGCACAGACTAGACACTGGCTTCGCACAGACTAGACACTGGCTAAGCACAGGCTAGAAACTGGCTAGGCACAGGCTAGACACAGGCTAGACACTGGCTGGGCACAGGCTAGACACTGGCTAGGCACAGGCTAGACACTGGCTAGGCACTGGCTAGGCACAGGCTAGACACTGGCTAGGCACAGGCTAGAAACTGGCTAGGCACAGGCTAGACAATGGCTATGTACAGGCTAGGCACTGGCTAGGTACAGGCTAGGTACTGGCTAGTTACAGGCTAGGTACTGGCTAGGTACAGGCTAGGCACTGGCTAGACACTGGCTAGGCACAGGCTATGCACATGCCAGTCACAGGCAAGGCACAGGCTAGACACAGGCTAGACACAGGCTAGACACAGGCTAGACACAGGCTAGACACAGGCTAGACACAGGCTAGACACAGGCTAGACACAGGCTAGACACAGGCTAGACACAGGCTAGACTCAGGCTAGACACAGGCTAGAAACTGGCTAGGCACAGGCTAGACACAGGCTAGACACTGGCTGGGCACAGGCTAGACACTGGCTAGGCACAGGCTAGACACTGGCTAGGCACTGGCTAGGCACAGGCTAGACACTGGCTAGGCACAGGCTAGAAACTGGCTAGGCACAGGCTAGACAATGGCTATGTACAGGCTAGGCACTGGCTAGGTACAGGCTAGGTACTGGCTAGTTACAGGCTAGGTACTGGCTAGGTACAGGCTGGGCACTGGCTAGACACTGGCTAGGCACAGGCTATGCACATGCCAGTCACAGGCAAGGCACAGGCTAGACACAGGCTAGACACAGGCTAGACACAGGCTAGACACAGGCTAGACACAGGCTAGACTCAGGCTAGACACAGGCTAGACACAGGCTAGACACAGGCTAGACACAGGCTAGACACATGCTGGACACATGCTAGACACAGGCTAGACACAGGCTAGACACACGCTAGACACAGGCAAGGCACAGGCAAGACACAGGCTAGACACAGGCTAGACACTGGCTAGACACAGGCTAGACACTGGCTAGACACAGAATAGACACAGGCTAGACACAGGCTAGACACAGGCTAGACACAGGCTAGACACAGGCTAGACACAGGCTAGACTCAGGCTAGACACAGGCTAGACTCAGGCTAGACATAGGCTAGGCACAGGCTAGGCACAAGCTAGGCACAGGCTAGGCACAGGCCAGGCACAGGCTAGGCACAGGCTAGGCACAGGCTAGGCACAGGCTAGGCACAGGCTAGGCACAGGCTAGGCACAGGCTAGGCACAGGCTAGGCACAGGCTAGGCACAGGCTAGACACCGGCTAGACACCGGCTAGACACCGGCTAGACACCGGCTAGACACCGGCTAGACATCGTCAAGACACAGACTATACACAGGCTAGGCAGAGGCTATACACTGGCTAGGCACAGGCTAGAATCTGGCTATGCACAGGCTAGACAAAGGATAGACACTGGCTAGGCACAGGCTAGGCACTGGCTAGACACTGGCTAGGCACAGGCTATGCACATGCCAGTCACAGGCAAGGCACAGGCTAGACACAGGCTAGACACAGGCTAGACACTGGCTTGGCACAGGCTAGACACTGGCTTGGCACAGACTAGACATTGGCTAAGCACAGGCTAGAAACTGGCTAGGCACAGGCTAGACACAGGCTAGACACTGGCTGGGCACAGGCTAGACACTGGCTAGGCACAGGCTAGACACTGGCTAGGCACAGGCTAGACACTTGCTAGGCACAGGCTAGACACTGGCTAGGCACAGACTAGACAATGGCTATGTACAGGCTAGGCACTGGCTAGGTACAGGCTAGGTACTGGCTAGGTACAGGCTAGGCACTAGCTAGACACTGGCTATGCACAGGCTATGCACATGCCAGTCACAGGCAAGGCACAGGCTAGACACAGGCTAGACACTGGCTTGGCACAGACTAGACATTGGCTAAGAACAGGCTAGACACAGGCTAGAAACTGGCTAGGCACAGGCTAGACACAGGCTAGACACTACCTAGGCACAGGCTAGACACTGGCTAGGCACAGGCTAGACAATGGCTAGGCACAGGCTAGGCACAGGCTAGGCACAGGCTAGGCACAGGCTAGGCACAGGCTAGGCACAGGCTAGGCACAGGCTAGGCACAGGCTAGACACCGGCTCGACACCGGCTAGACACCGGCTAGACACCGGCTAGACACCGGCTAGACACCGTCAAGACACAGACTATACACAGGCTAGACAGAGGCTATACACTAGCTAGGCACAGGCTAGAATCTGGCTATGCACAAGCTAGACAAGGCTAGACACTGGCTAGGCACAGGCTAGACACTGGCTAGACACTGGCTAGGCACAGGCTATGCACATCCCAGTCACAGGCAAGGCACAGGCAAGGCACAGGCTAGACACCGGCTAGACACAGATTAGACACAGGCTAGACAGAGGCTATACACTGGCTAGGCACAGGCTAGACACAGGCAAGGCACAGGCTAGACACAGGCTAGACACAGGCTAGACACAGGCTAGACTCAGGCTAGACACAGGCTGGACACAGGCTAGACACAGGCTAGACACAGGCTGGACACAGGCTAGACACAGGCTAGACAAAAAATAGACACAGGCTAGACACTGGCTTGGCACAGGCTAGACAATGGCTTGGCACAGACTAGACACTGGCTAAGCACAGGCTAGAAACTGGCTAGGCACAGGCTAGACACTGGCTAGGCACAGGCTAGGTACTGGCTAGGCACTGGCTAGACACTGGCTAGGCACAGGCTATGCACATGCCAGTCACAGGCAAAGCAGAGGCTAGACACAGGCTAGACACAGGCTAGACACAGGCTAGACACTGGCTTGGCACAGGCTAGGCACAGGTACAGGCCAGGCACAGGCTCGGCACTGGCTAGGTACTGGCTAGGCACAGGCTAGGCACAGACTAGGCACTGGCTATGCACAGGCTAGACACAGGCTAGAAACTGGCAAGGCACAGGCTAGACACAGGCTAGACACTGGCTGGGCACAGGCTAGACACTGGCTAGGCACAGGCTAGACAATGGCTAGGCACAGGCTAGACACTGGCTAGGCACAGGCTAGACAATGGCTAGGCACAGGTTAGACAATGGCTATGTACAGGCTAGGCACTGGCTATGTACAGGTTAGGCACTGGCTAGGTACAAGCTAGGTACTGGCTAGGTACAAGCTAGGTACTGGCTAGGTACAGGCTAGGCACTGGCTAGGTACAGGCTAGGCACATGCCAATCACAGGCAAGGCACAGGATAGACACAGGCTAGACACTGGCTTGGCACAGATTAGACACGAGCTAGGCACAGGCTAGACACAGGCTAGAAACTGGCTAGGCACAGGCTAGACACAGGCTAGACAAAGGCTAGACACAGGGTAGACACATGCCAGTCACAGGCAAGGCACAGGCTAGACACAGGCTAGACACATGCTAGACACAGGCTAGACACATTCTAGACACAGGCTAGACCAAGGCTAGACACAAACTAGACACATTCTAGACACAGGCTAGACACAGGCTAGACACAGGCTAGACACAGGCTAGACACCGGCTAGACACCGTCAAGACACAGACTAGACACATGCTAGACAGAGGCTACACACAGGCTAGGCACAGGCTAGACTCTGGCTATGCACAGGCTAGACAAAGGCTAGACACTGGCTAGGCACAGGCTAGGCACTGGCTAGAAACTGGCTAGGCACAGGCTAGACACAGGCTAAACACTGGCTGGGCACAGGCTAGACACTGGCTAGGCACAGGCTAGACAATGGCTAGGCACAGGCTAGACACAGACTAGGCATAGGCTAGGCACAGGCTAGGCACAGGCTAGGCACAGGCCAGGCACAGGCTTGGCACTGGCTAGGCACTGGCTAGGCACAGGCTATGCACATGCCAGTCACAGGCAAAGCAGAGGCTAGACACAGGCTAGACACAGGCTAGACACAGGCTAGACACTGGCTTGGCACAGGCTAGGCACAGGTACAGGCCAGGCACAGGCTCGGCACTGGCTAGGTACTGGCTAGGCACAGGCTAGGCACAGACTAGGCACTGGCTATGCACAGGCTAGACACAGGCTAGAAACTGGCAAGGCACAGGCTAGACACAGGCTAGACACTGGCTGGGCACAGGCTAGACACTGGCTAGGCACAGGCTAGACAATGGCTAGGCACAGGTTAGACAATGGCTATGTACAGGCTAGGCACTGGCTATGTACAGGTTAGGCACTGGCTAGGTACAAGCTAGGTACTGGCTAGGTACAAGCTAGGTACTGGCTAGGTACAGGCTAGGCACTGGCTAGGTACAGGCTAGGCACATGCCAGTCACAGGCAAGGCACAGGATAGACACAGGCTAGACACTGGCTTGGCACAGATTAGACACGAGCTAGGCACAGGCTAGACACAGGCTAGAAACTGGCTAGGCACAGGCTAGACACAGGCTAGACAAAGGCTAGACACAGGCTAGACACATGCCAGTCACAGGCTAGACACATTCTAGACACAGGCTAGACAAAGGCTAGACACAGGCTAGACACATGCTAGACACAGGCTAGACACATTCTAGACACAGGCTAGACCAAGGCTAGACACAAACTAGACACATTCTAGACACAGGCTAGATACAGGCTAGACACAGGCTAGACACAGGCTAGACACCGGCTAGACACCGTCAAGACACAGACTAGACACATGCTAGACAGAGGCTACACACAGGCTAGGGACAGGCTAGACTCTGGCTATGCACAGGCTAGACAAAGGCTAGACACTGGCTAGGCACAGGCTAGGCACTGGCTAGAAACTGGCTAGGCACAGGCTAGACACAGGCTAAACACTGGCTGGGCACAGGCTAGACACTGGCTAGGCACAGGCTAGACAATGGCTAGGCACAGGCTAGACACAGACTAGGCATAGGCTAGGCACAGGCTAGGCACAGGCTAGGCACAGGCTAGGCACAGGCCAGGCACAGGCTTGGCACTGGCTAGGCACTGGCTAGGCACAGGCTAGGCCCAGGCTAAGCACAGGCTAGGCACAGGCTAGGCACAGGCTAGGCACAGGCTAGGCACAGGCTAGGCACAGACTAGGCACAGGCTAGGCAAAGGCTAAGCACAGGCTAGGCACAGGCTAGGCACAGGCTAGGCACAGGCTAGACACCGGCTAGACACCGGCTAGACATCGGCTAGACACCGTCAAGACACAGACTATACACAGGCTAGACAGAGGCTATACACTGGCTAGGCACAGGCTAGGCACTGGCTAGACACTGGCTAGACACAGGTTATGCACATGGCAGTCACAGGCAAGGCACAGGCTAGACACAGGCTAGACACAGGCTAGACACAGGCTAGACTCAGGCTAGACACAGGCTAGACACAGGCTAGACACAGGCTAGACACAGGCTGGACACAGGCTAGACACAGGCTAGGCACAGGCTAGAATCTGGCTATGCACAGGCTAGACAAAGGCTAGACACTGGCTAGGCACAGGCTAGGCACTGGCTAGACACTGGCTAGGCACAGGCTATGCACATGCCAGTCACAGGCAAGGCACAGGCTAGACACAGGCTAGACACAGGCTAGACACTGGCTTGGCACAGGCTAGACACTGGCTTGGCACAGACTAGACATTGGCTAAGCACAGGCTAGAAACTGGCTAGGCACAGGCTAGACACAGGCTAGACACTGGCTGGGCACAGGCTAGACACTGGCTAGGCACAGGCTAGACACTGGCTAGGCACAGACTAGACAATGGCTATGTACAGGCTAGGCACTGGCTAGGTACAGGCTAGGTACTGGCTAGGTACAGGCTAGGCACTAGCTAGACACTGGCTATGCACAGGCTATGCACATGCCAGTCACAGGCAAGGCACAGGCTAGACACAGGCTAGACACTGTCTTGGCACAGACTAGACATTGGCTAAGAACAGGCTAGACACAGGCTAGAAACTGGCTAGGCACAGGCTAGACACAGGCTAGACACTACCTAGGCACAGGCTAGACACTGGCTAGGCACAGGCTAGACAATGGCTAGGCACAGGCTAGACACAGACTAGGCATAGGCTAGGCACAGGCTAGGCACAAGCTAGGCACAGGCTAGGCACAGGCTAGGCACAGGCCAGGCACAGGCTTGGCACTGGCTAGGCACTGGCTAGGCACTGGCTAGGCACAGGCTAGGCACTGGCTAGGCACAGGCTAGGCACAGGCTAGGCACAGGCTAGGCACAGGCTAGGCACAGGCTAGGCACAGGCTAGGCACAGGCTAGGCACAGGCTAGGCACAGGCTAGGCACAGGCTAGACACCGGCTAGACACCGGCTAGACACCGGCTAGACACCGGCTAGACACCGGCTAGACACCGGCTAGACACCGGCTAGACACCGGCTAGACACCGGCTAGACACCGTCAAGACACAGACTATACACAGGCTAGACAGAGGCTATACACTAGCTAGGCACAGACTAGAATCTGGCTATGCACAAGCTAGACAAGGCTAGACACTGGCTAGGCACAGGCTAGATACTGGCTAGACACTGGCTAGGCACAGGCTATGCACATCCCAGTCACAGGCAAGGCACAGGCAAGGCACAGGCTAGACACCGGCTAGACACAGATTAGACACAGGCTAGACAGAGGCTATACACTGGCTAGGCACAGGCTAGACACAGGCAAGGCACAGGCTAGACACAGGCTAGACACAGGCTAGACACAGGCTAGACTCAGGCTAGACACAGGCTAGACACAGGCTAGACACAGGCTAGACACAGGCTAGACACAGGCTGGACACAGGCTAGACACAGGCTAGACAAAAAATAGACACAGGCTAGACACAGGCTAGACACTGGCTTGGCACAGGCTAGACATTGGCTTGGCACAGACTAGACACTGGCTAAGCACAGGCTAGAAACTGGCTAGGCACAGGCTAGACACTGGCTAGGCACAGGCTAGGTACTGGCTAGGCACTGGCTAGACACTGGCTAGGCACAGGCTATGCACATGCCAGTCACAGGCAAAGCAGAGGCTAGACACAGGCTAGACACTGGCTTGGCACAGGCTAGGCACAGGTACAGGCCAGGCACAGGCTCGGCACTGGCTAGGTACTGGCTAGGCACAGGCTAGGCACAGACTAGGCACTGGCTATGCACAGGCTAGACACAGGCTAGAAACTGGCAAGGCACAGGCTAGACACAGGCTAGACACTGGCTGGGCACAGGCTAGACACTGGCTAGGCACAGGCTAGACAATGGCTAGGCACAGGTTAGACAATGGCTATGTTCGGGCTAGGCACTGGCTATGTACAGGTAAGGCACTGGCTAGGTACAAGCTAGGTACTGGCTAGGTACAAGCTAGGTACTGGCTAGGTACAGGCTAGGCACTGGCTAGGAACAGGCTAGGCACATGCCAGTCACAGGCAAGGCACAGGATAGACACAGGCTAGACACTGGCTTGGCACAGATTAGACACGAGCTAGGCACAGGCTAGACACAGGCTAGAAACTGGCTAGGCACAGGCTAGACACAGGCTAGACAAAGGCTAGACACAGGCTAGACACATGCCAGTCACAGGCAAGGCACAGGCAAGGCACAGGCTAGACACAGGCTAGACACATGCTAGACACAGGCTAGACACATTCTAGACACAGGCTAGACCAAGGCTAGACACAAACTAGACACATTCTAGACACAGGCTAGACACAGGCTAGACACAGGCTAGACACAGGCTAGACACCGGCTAGACACCGTCAAGACACAGACTAGACACATGCTAGACAGAGGCTACACACAGGCTAGGCACAGGCTAGACTCTGGCTATGCACAGGCTAGACAAAGGCTAGACACTGGCTAGGCACAGGCTAGGCACTGGCTAGAAACTGGCTAGGCACAGGCTAGACACAGGCTAAACACTGGCTGGGCACAGGCTAGACACTGGCTAGGCACAGGCTAGACAATGGCTAGGCACAGGCTAGACACAGACTAGGCATAGGCTAGGCACAGGCTAGGCACAGGCTAGGCACAGGCCAGGCACAGGCTTGGCACTGGCTAGGCACTGGCTAGGCACAGGCTAGGCCCAGGCTAAGCACAGGCTAGGCACAGGCTAGGCACAGGCTAGGCACAGGCTAGGCACAGGCTAGGCACAGGCTAGGCACAGGCTAGGCACAGGCTAGGCACAGACTAGGCACAGGCTAGGCAAAGGCTAAGCACAGGCTAGGCACAGGCTAGGCACAGGCTAGGCACAGGCTAGACACCGGCTAGACACCGGCTAGACATCGGCTAGACACCGTCAAGACACAGACTATACACAGGCTAGACAGAGGCTATACACTGGCTAGGCACAGGCTAGGCACTGGCTAGACACTGGCTAGACACAGGTTATGCACATGGCAGTCACAGGCAAGGCACAGGCTAGACACAGGCTAGACACAGGCTAGACACAGGCTAGACTCAGGCTAGACACAGGCTAGACACAGGCTAGACACAGGCTAGACACAGGCTAGACACAGGCTAGACACAGGCTGGACACAGGCTAGACACAGGCTAGACACACGCTAGACACAGGCTAGACACAGGCTAGACACAGGCTAGACACATGCTAGACACATGCTAGACACAGGCTAGACACAGGCTAGGCATAGGCTAGACACAGGCTAGACACAGGCTAGACACATGCTAGACACAGGCTAGACACAGGCTAGGCATAGGCTAGGCACAGGCTGGGCACAGGCTAGGCACAGGCTAGGCACAGGCTAGGCACAAGCTAGGCACAGGCTAGGCACAGGCCAGGCACAGGCTAGGCACAGGCTAGGCACAGGCTAGGCACAGGCTAGGCACAGGCTAGGCACAGGCTAGGCACAGGCTAGGCACAGGCTAGGCACAGGCTAGACACCGGCTAGACACCGTCAAGACACAGACTAGACACAGGCTAGACAGAGGCTATACACAGGCTAGACACTGGCTAGGCACAGGCTAGGCACTGGCTAAACACTGGCTAGGCACACGCTATCCACATGCCTGTCTCCAGCAAGGCACAGGCTAGGCACAGGCTAGGCACAGGCTAGGCACAGGCTAGACACCGGCTAGACACCGTCAAGACACAGACTAGACACAGGCTAGACAGAGGCTATACACAGGCTAGACACTGGCTAGGCACATGCTAGGCACTGGCTAAACACTGGCTAGGCACACGCTATCCACATGCCTGTCTCAAGCAAGGCACAGGCTAGACACAGGCTAGACACAGGCTAGGCACAGGCTATGCACATGCCAGTCACAGGCAAGGCACAGGCTAGACACAGGCTAGACACTGGCTAGGCACAGGCTAGGCACAGGCTAGACACAGACTAGGCAGAGGCTAGGCACAGGCTAAGCACAAGCTAGGCACAGGCCAGGCACAGGCAAGGCACTGGCTAGGCACTGGCTAGGCACAGGCTAGACACAGGCTAGGCACAGGCTAGGCACAGGCTAAGCACAGTCTAGGCACAGGCTAGGCACAGGCTAGGCACAGGCTAGACACCGGCTAGACACCGGCTAGGCACAGGCTAGGCACAGGCTAGTCATAAGCTAGGCACAGGCTAGGCACATGCTAGGAACAGGCTAGGCACAGGCTAGGCACAGGCTAGGCACAGGCTAGGCACAGGTAAGGCACAGGTAAGGCACAGGTAAGGCACAGGCTAGTCATAAGCTAGGCACAGGCTAGGCACAGGCCAAACACAGGCTAGACACAGGCTAGACACAGGCTAGGCACAGGCTAGGCACAGGCTAGGCACAGGCTAGACACCGTCAAGACACTGGCTTGGCACAGGCTAGACACTGGCTTGGCACAGACTAGACATTGGCTAAGCACAGGCTAGAAACTGGCTAGGCACAGGCTAGAAACAGGCTAGACACTGGCTGGGCACAGGCTAGACTCTGGCTAGGCACAGGCTAGACACTGGCTAGGCACAGGCTAGACACTGGCTAGGCACAGGCTAGACAATGGCTATGTACAGGCTAGGCACTGGCTAGGTACAGGCTAGGTACTGGCTAGGTACAGGCTAGGCACTGGCTAGACACTGGCTATGCACAGATTATGCACCGGCTAGACACCGGCTAGACATCGGCTAGACACCGTCAAGACACAGACTATACACAGGCTAGACAGAGGCTATACACTGGCTAGGCACAGGCTAGGCACTGGCTAGACACTGGCTAGACACAGGTTATGCACATGGCAGTCACAGGCAAGGCACAGGCTAGACACAGGCTAGACACAGGCTAGACACAGGCTAGACTCAGGCTAGACACAGGCTAGACACAGGCTAGACACAGGCTAGACACAGGCTAGACACAGGCTGGACACAGGCTAGACACAAGCTAGACACAGGCTAGACACAGGCTAGACACAGGCTAGACACAGGCTAGACACAGGCTAGACACAGGCTAGACTCTGGCTATGCACAGGCTAGACGCAGGCTAGACACTGGCTAGGCACAGGCTATGCACATGCCAGTCACAGGCAAGGCACAGGCTAGACACAGGCTAGACACAGGCTAGACACAGGCTAGACACAGGCTAGACACAGGCTAGACACAGGCTAGACACAGGCTAGACACAGGCCAGACACAGGCTAGGCATAGGCTAGGCACAGGCCAGGCACAGGCTAGGCACAGGCTAGGCACATGCTAGGCACAGGCTAGGCACAGGCCAGGCACAGGCTAGGCACAGGCTAGGCACAGGCTAGGCACAGGCAAGGCACAGGCTAGACATTGGCTAGCCACCGGCTAGACACCGGCTAGACACCGTCAAGACACAGACTAGACACAGGCTAGACAGAGGCTATACACTGGCTAGGCACAGGCTAGACACAGGCTATTCACAGGCTAGACACTGGCTAGGCACAGGCTAGGCACTGGCTAGACACTGGCTAGGCACACGCTATGCACATGCCTGTCTCAGGCAAGGCACAGGCTAGGCACAGGCCAGGCACAGGCTATGCACATGCCAGTCACAGGCAAGGCACAGGCTAGACACAGGCTAGACACAGGCTAGACACAGGCTAGGCACAGGCTATGCACAGACTAGGCATAGGCTAGGCACAGGCTAGGCACAAGCTAGGCACAGGCTAGGCACAGGCTAGGCACAGGGCAGGCACAGGCTAGGCACTGGCTAGGCACTGGTTAGGCACAGGCTAGGCACAGGCTAGGCACAGGCTAGGCACAGGCTAGGCACAGGCTAGGCACAGGCAAGGCACAGGCTAGGCACAGGCTAGGCACAGGCTAGGCACAGGCTAGGCACAGGCTAGGCACAGGCTAGGCACAGCCTTGGCACAGGCCAGGCACAGGCTAGGCACTGGCTAGGCACTGGCTAGGCACAGGCTAGGCACAGACTAGGCACAGACTATACACAGGCTAGACAGAGGCTATACACTGGCTAGGCACAGGCTAGAATCTGGCAATGCACAGGCTAGACAAAGGCTAGACACTGGCTAGGCACAGGCTAGGCACTGGCTAGACACTGGCTAGGCACAGGCTATGCACATGCCATTCACAGGCAAGGCACAGGCTAGACACAGGCTAGACACGGGCTTGGCACAGGCTAGACACTGGCTTCGCACAGACTAGACACTGGCTAAGCACAGGCTAGAAACTGGCTAGGCACAGGCTAGACACAGGCTAGACACTGGCAGGGCACAGGCTAGACACTATCTAGGCACAGGCTAGACACTGGCTAGGCACTGGCTAGGCACAGGCTAGACACTGGCTAGGCACAGGCTAGAAACTGGCTAGGCACAGGCTAGACAATGGCTATGTACAGGCTAGGAACTGGCTAGGTACAGGCTAGGTACTGGCTAGTTACAGGCTAGGTACTGGCTAGGTACAGGCTAGGCACTGGCTAGACACTGGCTAGGCACAGGCTATGCACATGCCAGTCACAAGCAAGGCACAGGCTAGAAACAGGCTAGACACAGGCTAGACACAGGCTAGACACAGGCCAGGCACAGGCTAGGCACAGACTAGGCATAGGCTAGGCACAGGCTAGGCACAAGCTAGGCACAGGCTAGGCACAGGCTAGGCACAGGCTAGGCACAGGGCAGGCACAGGCTAGGCACTGGCTAGGCACTGGTTAGGCACAGGCTAGGCACATGCCTGTCTCAGGCAAGGCACAGGCTAGACACAGGCTAGACACAGGCTAGGCACAGGCTATGCACATGCCAGTCACAAGCAAGGCACAGGCTAGACACAGGCTAGACACAGGCTAGACACAGGCCAGGCACAGGCTAGGCACAGACTAGGCATAGGCTAGGCACAGGCTAGGCACAAGCTAGGCAAAGGCTAGGCACAGGCTAGGCACAGGCCAGGCAGAGGCTCGGCACTGGCTAGGCACTGGCTAGGCACAGGCTAGGCACAGACTAGGCACAGGCTAGGCACAGGCTAGGCACAGACTAGGCACAGGCTAGGCACAGGCTAAGCACAGGCTAGGCACAGGCTAGGCACAGGCTAGGCACAGGCTAGACACCGGCTAGACACCGGCTAGACATCGGCTAGACACCGTCAAGACACAAACTATACACAGGCTAGACAGAGGCTATACACTGGCTAGGCACAGGCTAGGCACTGGCTAGACACTGGCTAGGCACAGGCTATGCACATGCCAGTCACAGGCAAGGCACAGGCTAGACACAGGCTAGACACATGCTAGACACAGGCTAGACACATTCTAGACACAGGCTAGACCAAGGCTAGACACAAACTAGACACATTCTAGACACAGGCTAGACACAGGCTAGACACAGGCTAGACACAGACTAGACACCGGCTAGACACCGTCAAGACACAGACTAGACACATGCTAGACAGAGGCTACACACAGGCTAGGCACAGGCTAGACTCTGGCTATGCACAGGCTAGACAAAGGCTAGACACTGGCTAGGCACAGGCTAGGCACTGGCTAGAAACTGGCTAGGCACAGGCTAGACACAGGCTAAACACTGGCTGAGCACAGGCTAGACACTGGCTAGGCACAGGCTAGACAATGGCTAGGCACAGGCTAGACACAGACTAGGCATAGGCTAGGCACAGGCTAGGCACAGGCTAGGCACAGGCCAGGCACAGGCTTGGCACTGGCTAGGCACTGGCTAGGCACAGGCTAGGCCCAGGCTAAGCACAGGCTAGGCACAGGCTAGGCACAGGCTAGGCACAGGCTAGGCACAGGCTAGGCACAGGCTAGGCACAGGCTAGGCACAGGCTAGGCACAGGCTAGGCACAGGCTAGGCACAGACTAGGCACAGACTAGGCACAGGCTAGGCAAAGGCTAAGCACAGGCTAGGCACAGGCTAGGCACAGGCTAGACACCGGCTAGACACCGGCTAGACATCGGCTAGACACCGTCAAGACACAGACTATACACAGGCTAGACAGAGGCTATACACTGGCTAGGCACAGGCTAGGCACTGGCTAGACACTGGCTAGACACAGGTTATGCACATGGCAGTCACAGGCAAGGCACAGGCTAGACACAGGCTAGACACAGGCTAGACACAGGCTAGACTCAGGCTAGACACAGGCTAGACACAGGCTAGACACAGGCTAGACACAGGCTAGACACAGGCTGGACACAGGCTAGACACAAGCTAGACACACGCTAGACACAGGCTAGACACAGGCTAGACACAGGCTAGACACATGCTAGACACATGCTAGACACAGGCTAGACACAGGCTAGGCATAGGCTAGACACAGGCTAGACACAGGCTAGACACATGCTAGACACAGGCTAGACACAGGCTAGGCATAGGCTAGGCACAGGCTGGGCACAGGCTAGGCACAGGCTAGGCACAGGCTAGGCACAAGCTAGGCACAGGCTAGGCACAGGCCAGGCACAGGCTAGGCACAGGCTAGGCACAGGCTAGGCACAGGCTAGGCACAGGCTAGGCACAGGCTAGGCACAGGCTAGGCACAGGCTAGGCACAGGCTAGGCACAGGCTAGGCACAGGCTAGGCACAGGCTAGGCACAGGCTAGGCACAGGCTAGACACCGTCAAGACACAGACTAGACACAGGCTAGACAGAGGCTATACACAGGCTAGACACTGGCTAGGCACAGGCTAGGCACTGGCTAAACACTGGCTAGGCACACGCTATCCACATGCCTGTCTCAAGCAAGGCACAGGCTAGGCACAGGCTAGGCACAGGCTAGACACCGGCTAGACACCGTCAAGACACAGACTAGACACAGGCTAGACAGAGGCTATACACAGGCTAGACACTGGCTAGGCACATGCTAGGCACTGGCTAAACACTGGCTAGGCACACGCTATCCACATGCCTTTCTCAAGCAAGGCACAGGCTAGACACAGGCTAGACACAGGCTAGGCACAGGCTATGCACATGCCAGTCACAGGCAAGGCACAGGCTAGACACAGGCTAGACACAGGCTAGGCACAGGCTAGGCACAGGCTAGACACAGACTAGGCAGAGGCTAGGCACAGGCTAAGCACAAGCTAGGCACAGGCCAGGCACAGGCAAGGCACTGGCTAGGCACTGTCTAGGCACAGGCTAGACACAGGCTAGGCACAGGCTAGGCACAGGCTAAGCACAGTCTAGGCACAGGCTAGGCACAGGCTAGGCACAGGCTAGACACCGGCTAGACACCGGCTAGGCACAGGCTAGGCACAGGCTAGACATTGGCTCGCCACCGGCTAGGCACCGTCAAGACACAGACTAGACACAGGCTAGACAGAGGCTATACACAGGCTAGACACTGGCTAGGCACAGGCTAGGCACTGGCTAAACACTGGCTAGGCACACGCTATGCACATGCCTGTCTCAGGCAAGGCACAGGCTAGACACAGGCTAGACACAGGCTAGGCACAGGCTATGCACATGCCAGTCACAAGCAAGGCACAGGCTAGACACAGGCTAGACACAGGCTAGACACAGGCCAGGCACAGGCTAGGCACAGACTAGGCATAGGCTAGGCACAAGCTAGGCAAAGGCTAGGCACAGGCTAGGCACAGGCCAGGCAGAGGCTCGGCACTGGCTAGGCACTGGCTAGGCACTGGCTAGGCACAGGCTAGGCACAGACTAGGCACAGGCTAGGCACAGGCTAGGCACAGACTAGGCACAGGCTAGGCACAGGCTAAGCACAGGCTACGCACAGGCTAGGCACAGGCTAGGCACAGGCTAGACACCGGCTAGACACCGGCTAGACATCGGCTAGACACCGTCAAGACACAAACTATACACAGGCTAGACAGAGGCTATACACTGGCTAGGCACAGGCTAGGCACTGGCTAGACACTGGCTAGGCACAGGCTATGCACATGCCAGTCACAGGCAAGGCACAGGCTAGACACAGGCTAGACACTGGCTTGGCACAGGCTAGACACTGGCTTGGCACAGACTAGACATTGGCTAAGCACAGGCTAGAAACTGGCTAGGCACAGGCTAGAAACAGGCTAGACACTGGCTGGGCACAGGCTAGACTCTGGCTAGGCACAGGCTAGACACTGGCTAGGCACAGGCTAGACACTGGCTAGGCACAGGCTAGACAATGGCTATGTACAGGCTAGACAATGGCTATGTACAGGCTAGGCACTGGCTAGGTACAGGCTAGGTACTGGCTAGGTACAGGCTAGGCACTGGCTAGACACTGGCTATGCACAGATTATGCACATGCCAGTCACAGGCAAGGCACAGGCTAGACACAGGCTAGACACACGCTAGACACAGGCTAGACACAGGCTAGACTCTGGCTATGCACAGGCTAGACGCAGGCTAGACACTGGCTAGGCACAGGCTATGCACATGCCAGTCACAGGCAAGGCACAGGCTAGACACAGGCTAGACACAGGCTAGACACAGGCTAGACACAGGCTAGACACAGGCTAGACACAGGCTAGACACAGGCCAGACACAGGCTAGGCATAGGCTAGGCACAGGCCAGGCACAGGCTAGGCACAGGCTAGGCACATGCTAGGCACAGGCTAGGCACAGGCCAGGCACAGGCTAGGCACAGGCTAGGCACAGGCTAGGCACAGGCAAGGCACAGGCTAGACATTGGCTAGCCACCGGCTAGACACCGGCTAGACACCGGCTAGACACCGGCTAGACACCGGCTAGACCCCGGCTAGACACCGTCAAGACACAGACTAGACACAGGCTAGACAGAGGCTATACACTGGCTAGGCACAGGCTAGACACAGGCTATGCACAGGCTAGACACTGGCTAGGCACAGGCTAGGCACTGGCTAGACACTGGCTAGGCACACGCTATGCACATGCCTGTCTCAGGCAAGGCACAGGCTAGGCACAGGCCAGGCACAGGCTATGCACATGCCAGTCACAGGCAAGGCACAGGCTAGACACAGGCTAGACACAGGCTAGACACAGGCTAGGCACAGGCTATGCACAGACTAGGCATAGGCTAGGCACAGGCTAGGCACAAGCTAGGCACAGGCTAGGCACAGGCTAGGCACAGGGCAGGCACACGCTAGGCACTGGCTAGGCACTGGTTAGGCACAGGCTAGGCACAGGCTAGGCACAGGCTAGGCACAGGCTAGGCACAGGCTAGGCACAGGCTAGGCACAGGCTAGGCACAGGCTAGGCACAGGCTAGGCACAGGCTAGGCACAGCCTAGGCACAGGCCAGGCACAGGCTAGGCACTGGCTAGGCACTGGCTAGGCACAGGCTAGGCACAGACTAGGCACAGACTATACACAGGCTAGACAGAGGCTATACACTGGCTAGGCACAGGCTAGAATCTGGCAATGCACAGGCTAGACAAAGGCTAGACACTGGCTAGGCACAGGCTAGGCACTGGCTAGACACTGGCTAGGCACAGGCTATGCACATGCCAGTCACAGGCAAGGCACAGGCTAGACACAGGCTTGGCACAGGCTAGACACTGGCATCGCACAGACTAGACACTGGCTAAGCACAGGCTAGAAACTGGCTAGGCACAGGCTAGACACAGGCTAGACACTGGCTGGGCACAGGCTAGACACTATCTAGGCACAGGCTAGACACTGGCTAGGCACTGGCTAGGCACAGGCTAGACACTGGCTAGGCACAGGCTAGAAACTGGCTAGGCACAGGCTAGACAATGGCTATGTACAGGCTAGGCACTGGCTAGGTACAGGCTAGGTACTGGCTAGTTACAGGCTAGGTACTGGCTAGGTACAGGCTAGGCACTGGCTAGACACTGGCTAGGCACAGGCTATGCACATGCCAGTAACAGGCAAGGCACAGGCTAGACACAGGCTAGACACAGGCTAGACACAGGCTAGACACAGGCTAGACACAGGCTAGACACAGGCTAGACACAGGCTAGACACAGGCTAGACACAGGCTAGACTCAGGCTAGACACAGGCTAGACACAGGCTAGACACAGGCTAGACACAGGCTAGGCACAGGCTAGGCACAGGCTAGGCACAGGCTAGGCACAGGCTAGACACCGGCTAGACACCGGCTAGACACCGGCTAGACACCGGCTAGACACCGGCTAGACACCGGCTAGACACCGGCTAGACATCGTCAAGACACAGACTATACACAGGCTAGACAGAGGCTATACACTGGCTAGGCACAGGCTAGAATCTGGCTATGCACAGGCTAGACAAAGGCTAGACACTGGCTAGGCACAGGCTAGGCACTGGCTAGACACTGGCTAGGCACAGGCTATGCACATGCCAGTCACAGGCAAGGCACAGGCTAGACACAGGCTAGACACTGGCTTGGCACAGGCTAGACACTGGCTTGGCACAAGCTAGACACTGGCTTGGCACAGACTAGACATTGGCTAAGCACAGGCTAGAAACTGGCTAGGCACAGGCTAGACACAGGCTAGACACTGGCTGGGCACAGGCTAGACACTGGCTAGGCACAGGCTAGACACTGGCTAGGCACAGGCTAGACACTGGCTAGGCACAGACTAGACAATGGCTATGTACAGGCTAGGCACTGGCTAGGTACAGGCTAGGTACTGGCCAGGTACAGGCTAGGCACGAGCTAGACACTGACCATGCACATGCCAGTCACAGGCAAGGCACAGGCTAGACACAGGCTAGACACTGGCTTGGCACAGACTAGACATTGGCTAAGAACAGGCTAGACACAGGCTAGAAACTGGCAAGGCACAGGCTAGACACAGGCTAGACACTGGCTAGGCACAGGCTAGACACTGGCTAGGCACAGGCTAGACAATGGCTAGGCACAGGCTAGACACAGACTAGGCATAGGCTAGGCACAGGCTAGGCACAGGCTAGGCACAGGCTAGGCACAGGCCAGGCACAGGCTTGGCACTGGCTAGGCACAGGCTAGGCACAGGCTAGGCACAGGCTAGGCACAGGCTAGGCACAGGCTAGGCACAGGCTAGACACGGGCTAGACACCGGCTATACACCGGCTAGACACCGTCAAGACACAGACTATACACAGGCTAGACAGAGGTTATACACTAGCTAGGCACAGGCTAGAATCTGGCTATGCACAAGCTAGACAAGGCTAGACACTGGCTAGGCACAGGCTAGACACTGGCTAGACACTGGCTAGGCACAGGCTATGCACATCCCAGTCACAGGCAAGGCACAGGCTAGACACAGGCTAGACACTGGCTTGGCACAGGCTAGACATTGGCTTGGCACAGACTAGACACTGGCTAAGCACAGGCTAGAAACTGGCTAGGCACAGGCTAGACACTGGCTAGGCACAGGCTAGGTACTGGCTAGGCACTGGCTAGACACTGGCTAGGCACAGGCTATGCACATGCCAGTCACAGGCAAGGCAGAGGCTAGACACAGGCTAGACACAGGCTAGACACAGGCTAGACTCAGGCTAGACACAGGCTAGACACATGCTGGACACATGCTAGACACAGGCTAGACACAGGCTAGACACACGCTAGACACAGGCTAGACACAGGCTAGACACACGCTAGACACAGGCTAGACACAGGCTAGACACAGGCTAGACACAGGCTAGACACTGGCTAGACACAGGCTAGACACTGGCTAGACACAGAATAGACACAGGCTAGACACAGGCTAGACACAGGCTAGACACAGGCTAGACACAGGCTAGACACAGGCTAGACACAGGCTAGACACAGGCTAGACACAGGCTAGACACAGGCTAGACTCAGGCTAGACATAGGCTAGGCACAGGCTAGGCACAAGCTAGGCACAGGCTAGGCACAGGCCAGGCACAGGCAAGGCACAGGCTAGGCACAGGCTAGGCACAGGCTAGGCACAGGCTAGGCACAGGCTAGGCACAGGCTAGACACCGGCTAGACACCGGCTAGACACCGGCTAGACAGCGTCAAGACACAGACTATACACAGGCTAGACAGAGGCTATACACTGGCTAGGCACAGGCTAGAATCTGGCTATGCACAGGCTAGACAAAGGCTAGACACTGGCTAGGCACAGGCTAGGCACTGGCTAGACACTGGCTAGGCACAGGCTATGCACATGCCAGTCACAGGCAAGGCACAGGCTAGACACAGGCTAGACACTGGCTTGGCACAGGCTAGACACTGGCTTGGCACAGGCTAGACACTGGCTTGGCACAGACTAGACATTGGCTAAGCACAGGCTAGAAACTGGCTTGGCACAGGCTAGACACAGGCTAGACACTGGCTGGGCACAGGCTAGACACTGGCTAGGCACAGGCTAGACACTGGCTAGGCACAGGCTAGACACTGGCTAGGCACAGACTAGACAATGGCTATGTACAGGCTAGGCACTGGCTAGGTACAGGCTAGGTTCTGGCTAGGTACAGGCTAGGCACGAGCTAGACACTGACCATGCACATGCCAGTCACAGGCAAGGCACAGGCTAGACACAGGCTAGACACTGGCTTGGCACAGACTAGACATTGGCTAAGAACAGGCTAGACACAGGCTAGAAACTGGCAAGGCACAGGCTAGACACAGGCTAGACACTGGCTAGGCACAGGCTAGACACTGGCTAGGCACAGGCTAGACAATGGCTAGGCACAGGCTAGACACAGACTAGGCATAGGCTAGGCACAGGCTAGGCACAGGCTAGGCTAGGTACAGGCTAGGCACAGGCCAGGCACAGGCTTGGCACTGGCTAGGCACAGGCTAGGCACAGGCTAGGCACAGGCTAGGCACAGGCTAGGCACAGGCTAGGCACAGGCTAGGCACAGGCTAGGCACAGGCTAGGCACAGGCTAGGCACCGGCTAGACACGGGCTAGACACCGGCTATACACCGGCTAGACACCGTCAAGACACAGACTATACACAGGCTAGACAGAGGTTATACACTAGCTAGGCACAGGCTAGAATCTGGCTATGCACAAGCTAGACAAGGCTAGACACTGGCTAGGCACAGGCTAGACACTGGCTAGACACTGGCTAGGCACAGGCTATGCACATCCCAGTCACAGGCAAGGCACAGGCTAGACACAGGCTAGACACAGGCTAGACACTGGCTTGGCACAGGCTAGACATTGGCTTGGCACAGACTAGACACTGGCTAAGCACAGGCTAGAAACTGGCTAGGCACAGGCTAGACACTGGCTAGGCACAGGCTAGGTACTGGCTAGGCACTGGCTAGACACTGGCTAGGCACAGGCTATGCACATGCCAGTCACAGGCAAGGCAGAGGCTAGACACTGGCTTGGCACAGGCTAGGCACAGGTACAGGCCAGGCACAGGCTCGGCACTGGCTAGGCACTGGCTAGGCACAGGCTAGGCACAGACTAGGCACTGGCTAAGCACAGGCTAGACACAGGCTAGAAACTGGCAAGGCACAGGCTAGACACAGGCTAGACACTGGCTGGGCACAGGCTAGACACTGGCTAGGCACAGGCTAGACAATGGCTAGGCACAAGGTTATGACAATGGCTATGTACAGGCTAGGCACTGGCTATGTACAGGTTAGGCACTGGCTAGGTACAAGCTAGGTACTGGCTAGGTACAGGCTAGGTACTGGCTAGGTACAGGCTAGGCACTGGCTAGGTACATGCGCTAGGCACATGCCAGTCACAGGCAAGGCACAGGATAGACACAGGCTAGACACTGGATTGGCACAGATTAGACACGAGCTAGGCACAGGCTAGACACAGGCTAGAAACTGGCTAGGCACAGGCTAGACACAGGCTAGACAAAGGCTAGACACAGGCTAGGCACATGAGGCAAGGCACAGGCTAGACACAGGCTAGACACATGCTAGACACAGGCTAGACACATTCTAGACACAGGCTAGACCAAGGCTAGACACAAACTAGACACATTCTAGACACAGGCTAGACACAGGCTAGACACAGGCTATGCACATGCCAGTCACAGGCAAGGCACAGGCTAGACACAGGCTAGACACTGGCTTGGCACAGACTAGACATTGGCTAAAAACAGGCTAGACACAGGCTAGAAACTGGCTAGGCACAGGCTAGACACAAGCTAGACACTGGCTAGGCACAGGCTAGACACTGGCTAGGCACAGGCTAGACAATGGCTAGGCACAGGCTAGACACAGACTAGGCATAGGCTAGGCACAGGCTAGGCACAAGCTAAGCACAGGCTAGGCACAGGCTAGGCACAGGCCAGGCACAGGCTTGGCACTGGCTAGACACAGGCTAGACACCGGCTAGACACCGTCAAGACACAGACTAGACACATGCTAGACAGAGGCTACACACAGGCTAGGCACAGGCTAGACTCTGGCTATGCACAGGCTAGACAAAGGCTAGACACTGGCTAGGCACAGGCTAGGCACTGGCTAGAAACTGGCTAGGCACAGGCTAGACACAGGCTAAACACTGGCTGGGCACAGGCCAGACACTGGCTAGGCACAGGCTAGACAATGGCTAGGCACAGGCTAGACACAGACTAGGCATAGGCTAGGCACAGGCTAGGCACAAGCTAGGCACAGGCTAGGCACAGGCTAGGCACAGGCCAGGCACAGGCTTGGCACAGGCTAGGCACAGGCTAGACACCGGCTAGACACCGGCTAGACACCGGCTAGACACCGTCAAGACACAGACTATACACAGGCTAGACAGAGGCTATACACTAGCTAGGCACAGGCTAGAATCTGGCTATGCACAAGCTAGACAAGGCTAGACACTGGCTAGGCACAGGCTAGACACTGGCTTGGCACAGGCTAGGCACAGGCACAGGCTAGACAATGGCTAGGCACAGGTTAGACAATGGCTATGTTCAGGCTAGGCACTGGCTATGTACACGTTAGGCACTGGCTAGGTACAAGCTAGGTACTGGCTAGGTACAAGCTAGGTACTGGCTAGGTACAGGCTAGGCACTGGCCAGGCACAGGCTTGGCACTGGCTAGGAACTGGCTAGGCACAGGCTAGGCACAGGCTAGGCACAGGCTAGGCACGGGCTAGGCACAGGCTAGGCACAGGCTAGGCACAGGCTAGGCACAGGCTAGACACCGGCTAGACACCGGCTAGACACCGGCTAGGCACCGGCTAGACACCGTCAAGACACAGACTATACATAGGCTAGACAGAGGCTATACACTAGCTAGGCACAGGCTAGAATCTGGCTATGCACAAGCTAGACAAGGCTAGACACTGGCTAGGCACAGGCTAGACACTGGCTAGACACTGGCTAGGCACAGGCTATGCACATCCCAGTCACAGGCAAGGCACAGGCTAGACACAGGCTAGACACAGGCTAGACACTGGCTTGGCACAGGCTAGACATTGGCTTGGCACAGACTAGACACTGGCTAAGCACAGGCTAGAAACTGGCTAGGCACAGGCTAGACACTGGCTAGGCACAGGCTAGGTACTGGCTAGGCACTGGCTAGACACTGGCTAGGCACAGGCTATGCACATGCCAGTCTCAGGCAAGGCAGAGGCTAGACACAGGCTAGACACAGGCTAGACACTGGCTTGGCACAGGCTAGGCACAGGTACAGGCCAGGCACAGGCTCGGCACTGGCTAGGCACTGGCTAGGCACAGGCTAGGCACAGACTAGGCACTGGCTAAGCACAGGCTAGACACAGGCTAGAATTTGGCAAGGCACAGGCTAGACACAGGCTAGACACTGGCTGGGCACAGGCTAGACACTGGCTAGGCACAGGCTAGACAATGGCTAGGCACAGGTTAGACAATGGCTATGTACAGGCTAGGCACTGGCTATGTACACGTTAGGCACTGGCTAGGTACAAGCTAGGTACTGGCTAGGTACAGGCTAGGTACTGGCTAGGTACAGGCTAGGCACTGGCTAGGTACATGCTAGGCACATGCCAGTCACAGGCAAGGCACAGGATAGACACAGGCTAGACACTGGCTTGGCACAGATTAGACACGAGCTAGGCACAGGCTAGACACAGGCTAGAAACTGGCTAGGCACAGGCTAGACACAGGCTAGACAAAGGCTAGACACAGGCTAGACACATGCCAGTCACAGGCAAGGCACAGGCTAGACACAGGCTAGACACATGCTAGACACAGGCTAGACACATTCTAGACACAGGCTAGACCAAGGCTAGACACAAACTAGACACATTCTAGACACAGGCTAGACACAGGCTAGACACAGGCTATGCACATGCCAGTCACAGGCAAGGCACAGGCTAGACACAGGCTAGACACTGGCTTGGCACAGACTAGACATTGGCTAAAAACAGGCTAGACACAGGCTAGAAACTGGCTAGGCACAGGCTAGACACAAGCTAGACACTGGCTAGGCACAGGCTAGACACTGGCTAGGCACAGGCTAGACAATGGCTAGGCACAGGCTAGACACAGACTAGGCATAGGCTAGGCACAGGCTAGGCACAAGCTAAGCACAGGCTAGGCACAGGCTAGGCACAGGCCAGGCACAGGCTTGGCACTGGCTAGACACAGGCTAGACACCGGCTAGACACCGTCAAGACACAGACTAGACACATGCTAGACAGAGGCTACACACAGGCTAGGCACAGGCTAGACTCTGGCTATGCACAGGCTAGACAAAGGCTAGACACTGGCTAGGCACAGGCTAGGCACTGGCTAGAAACTGGCTAGGCACAGGCTAGACACAGGCTAAACACTGGCTGGGCACAGGCCAGACACTGGCTAGGCACAGGCTAGACAATGGCTAGGCACTGGCTAGGCACAGGCTAGGCACAGGCTAGGCACAGGCTAGGCACAGGCTAGGCACAGGCTAGGCACAGGCTAGGCACAGGCTAGACACCGGCTAGACACCGGCTAGACACCGGCTAGACACCGGCTAGACACCGTCAAGACACAGACTATACATAGGCTAGACAGAGGCTATACACTAGCTAGGACAGGCTAGAATCTGGCTATGCACAAGCTAGACAAGGCTAGACACTGGCTAGGCACAGGCTAGACACTGGCTAGACACTGGCTAGGCACAGGCTATGCACATCCCAGTCACAGGCAAGGCACAGGCTAGACACAGGCTAGACACAGGCTAGACACTGGCTTGGCACAGGCTAGACATTGGCTTGGCACAGACTAGACACTGGCTAAGCACAGGCTAGAAACTGGCTAGGCACAGGCTAGACACTGGCTAGGCACAGGCTAGGCACAGGCCAGGCACAGGCTTGGCACTGGCTAGACACAGGCTAGACACCGGCTAGACACCGTCAAGACACAGACTAGACACATGCTAGACAGAGGCTACACACAGGCTAGGCACAGGCTAGACTCTGGCTATGCACAGGCTAGACAAAGACTAGACACTGGCTAGGCACAGGCTAGGCACTGGCTAGAAACTGGCTAGGCACAGGCTAGACACAGGCTAAACACTGGCTGGGCACAGGCCAGACACTGGCTAGGCACAGGCTAGACAATGGCTAGGCACAGGCTAGACACAGACTAGGCATAGGCTAGGCACAGGCTAGGCACAAGCTAGGCACAGGCTAGGCACAGGCTAGGCACAGGCCAGGCACAGGCTTGGCACAGGCTAGGCACAGGCTAGACACCGGCTAGACACCGGCTAGACACCGGCTAGACACCGTCAAGACACAGACTATACACAGGCTAGACAGAGGCTATACACTAGCTAGGCACAGGCTAGAATCTGGCTATGCACAAGCTAGACAAGGCTAGACACTGGCTAGGCACAGGCTAGACACTGGCTTGGCACAGGCTAGGCACAGGCACAGGCCAGGCACAGGCTCGGCACTGGCTAGGCACAGGCTAGGCACAGGCTAGACACAGGCTAGACACTGGCTTGGCACAGGCTAGGCACAGGCACAGGCCAGGCACAGGCTCGGCACTGGCTAGGCACAGGCTAGGCACAGACTAGGCACAGGCTAGGCACAGGCTAAGCACAGGCTAGGCACAGGCTAGACACTGGCTTGGCACAGGCTAGGCACAGGCACAGGCCAGGCACAGGCTGGCACAGGCTCGGCACTGGCTAGGCACAGGCTAGGCACAGACTAGGCACAGGCTAGGCACAGGCTAAGCACAGGCTAGGCACAGGCTAGGCACAGGCTAGGCACAGGCTAGACACCGGCTAGACACCGGCTAGACACCGGCTAGACATCGGCTAGACATCGTCAAGACACAGACTATACACAGGCTAGACAGAGGCTATACACTGGCTAGGCACAGGCTAGAATCTGGCTATGCACAGGCTAGACAAAAGCTAGACACAGGCCAGGCACAGGCTAGGCACATGCTAGGCACAGACTAGGCATAGGCTAGGCACAGGCTAGGCACAAACTAGGCACAGGCTAGGCACAGGCTAGGCACAGGCCAGGCACACGCTAGGCACTGGCTAGGCACAGGCTAGGCACAGGCCAGGCACAGGCCAGGCACAGGCTAGGCACTGGCTAGGCACTGGCTAGGCGCAGGCTAGGCACAGGCTAGGCACAGGCTAGGCACAGGCTAGGCACAGGCTAGGCACAGGCCAGGCACAGGCCAGGCACTGGCTAGGCACTGGCTAGGCACAGGCTAGGCACAGACTAGGCACAGACTATACACAGGCTAGACAGAGTCTATACACTGGCTAGGCACAGACTAGAATCTGGCTATGCACAGGCTAGACAAAGGCTAGACACTGGCTAGGCACAGGCTATGCACAGACTAGGCATAGGCTAGGCACTGGCTAGGCACTGGCTAGGCACAGGCTAGGCACTGGCTAGGCACAGGCTAGGCACAGGCTAGGCACAGACTAGGCACAGACTATACACAGGCTAGACAGAGGCTATACACTGGCTAGGCACAGGCTAGAATCTGGCTATGCACAGGCTAGACAAAGGCTAGACACTGGCTAGGCATAGGCTAGACACTGGCTTGGCACAGGCTAGACACTGGCTTCGCACAGACTAGACACTGGCTAAGCACAGGCTAGAAACTGGCTAGGCACAGGCTAGACATAGGCTGGACACTGGCTGGGCACAGGCTAGACACTGGCTAGGCACAGGCTAGACACTGGCTAGGCACAGGCTAGACACTGGCTAGGCACAGGCTAGACAATGGCTATGTACAGGCTAGGCACTGGCTAGGTACAAGCTAGGTACTGGCTAGGTGCAAGCTAGGTACTGGCTAGGTACAGGCTAGGCACTGGCCAGGCACAGGCTTGGCACTGGCTAGGAACTGGCTAGGCACAGGCTAGGCACAGGCTAGGCACAGGCTAGGCACGGGCTAGGCACAGGCTAGGCACAGGCTAGGCACAGGCTAGGCACAGGCTAGACACCGGCTAGACACCGGCTAGACACCGGCTAGGCACCGGCTAGACACCGTCAAGACACAGACTATACATAGGCTAGACAGAGGCTATACACTAGCTAGGCACAGGCTAGAATCTGGCTATGCACAAGCTAGACAAGGCTAGACACTGGCTAGGCACAGGCTAGACACTGGCTAGACACTGGCTAGGCACAGGCTATGCACATCCCAGTCACAGGCAAGGCACAGGCTAGACACAGGCTAGACACAGGCTAGACACTGGCTTGGCACAGGCTAGACATTGGCTTGGCACAGACTAGACACTGGCTAAGCACAGGCTAGAAACTGGCTAGGCACAGGCTAGACACTGGCTAGGCACAGGCTAGGTACTGGCTAGGCACTGGCTAGACACTGGCTAGGCACAGGCTATGCACATGCCAGTCACAGGCAAGGCAGAGGCTAGACACAGGCTAGACACAGGCTAGACACTGGCTTGGCACAGGCTAGGCACAGGTACAGGCCAGGCACAGGCTCGGCACTGGCTAGGCACTGGCTAGGCACAGGCTAGGCACAGACTAGGCAATGGCTAAGCACAGGCTAGACACAGGCTAGAATTTGGCAAGGCACAGGCTAGACACAGGCTAGACACTGGCTGGGCACAGGCTAGACACTGGCTAGGCACAGGCTAGACAATGGCTAGGCACAGTTTAGACAATGGCTATGTACAGGCTAGGCACTGGCTATGTACACGTTAGGCACTGGCTAGGTACAAGCTAGGTACTGGCTAGGTACAGGCTAGGTACTGGCTAGGTACAGGCTAGGCACTGGCTAGGTACATGCTAGGCACATGCCAGTCACAGGCAAGGCACAGGATAGACACAGGCTAGACACTGGCTTGGCACAGATTAGACACGAGCTAGGCACAGGCTAGACACAGGCTAGAAACTGGCTAGGCACAGGCTAGACACAGGCTAGACAAAGGCTAGACACAGGCTAGACACATGCCAGTCACAGGCAAGGCACAGGCTAGACACAGGCTAGACACAAGCTAGACACAGGCTAGACACATTCTAGACACAGGCTAGACCAAGGCTAGACACAAACTAGACACATTCTAGACACAGGCTAGACACAGGCTAGACACAGGCTATGCACATGCCAGTCACAGGCAAGGCACAGGCTAGACACAGGCTAGACACTGGCTTGGCACAGACTAGACATTGGCTAAAAACAGGCTAGACACAGGCTAGAAACTGGCTAGGCACAGGCTAGACACAAGCTAGACACTGGCTAGGCACAGGCTAGACACTGGCTAGGCACAGGCTAGACAATGGCTAGGCACAGGCTAGACACAGACTAGGCATAGGCTAGGCACAGGCTAGGCACAAGCTAGGCACAGGCTAGGCACAGGCTAGGCACAGGCCAGGCACAGGCTTGGCACTGGCTAGACACAGGCTAGACACCGGCTAGACACCGTCAAGACACAGACTAGACACATGCTAGACAGAGGCTACACACAGGCTAGGCACAGGCTAGACTCTGGCTATGCACAGGCTAGACAAAGGCTAGACACTGGCTAGGCACAGGCTAGGCACTGGCTAGAAACTGGCTAGGCACAGGCTAGACACAGGCTAAACACTGGCTGGGCACAGGCCAGACACTGGCTAGGCACAGGCTAGACAATGGCTAGGCACAGGCTAGACACAGACTAGGCATAGGCTAGGCACAGGCTAGGCACAAGCTAGGCACAGGCTAGGCACAGGCTAGGCACAGGCCAGGCACAGGCTTGGCACAGGCTAGGCACAGGCTAGACACCGGCTAGACACCGGCTAGACACCGGCTAGACACCGTCAAGACACAGACTATACACAGGCTAGACAGAGGCTATACACTAGCTAGGCACAGGCTAGAATCTGGCTATGCACAAGCTAGACAAGGCTAGACACTGGCTAGGCACAGGCTAGACACTGGCTTGGCACAGGCTAGGCACAGGCACAGGCCAGGCACAGGCTCGGCACTGGCTAGGCACAGGCTAGACACAGGCTAGACACTGGCTTGGCACAGGCTAGGCACAGGCACAGGCCAGGCACAGGCTCGGCACTGGCTAGGCACAGGCTAGGCACAGACTAGGCACAGGCTAGGCACAGGCTAAGCACAGGCTAGGCACAGGCTAGACACTGGCTTGGCACAGGCTAGGCACAGGCACAGGCCAGGCACAGGCTCGGCACTGGCTAGGCACAGGCTAGGCACAGACTAGGCACAGGCTAGGCACAGGCTAAGCACAGGCTAGGCACAGGCTAGGCACAGGCTAGGCACAGGCTAGACACCGGCTAGACACCGGCTAGACACCGGCTAGACATCGGCTAGACATCGTCAAGACACAGACTATACACAGGCTAGACAGAGGCTATACACTGGCTAGGCACAGGCTAGAATCTGGCTATGCACAGGCTAGACAAAAGCTAGACACAGGCCAGGCACAGGCTAGGCACATGCTAGGCACAGACTAGGCATAGGCTAGGCACAGGCTAGGCACAAACTAGGCACAGGCTAGGCACAGGCTAGGCACAGGCCAGGCACAGGCTAGGCACTGGCTAGGCACAGGCTAGGCACAGGCCAGGCACAGGCTAGGCACTGGCTAGGCACTGGCTAGGCGCAGGCTAGGCACAGGCTAGGCACAGGCTAGGCACAGGCTAGGCACAGGCTAGGCACAGGCCAGGCACAGGCCAGGCACTGGCTAGGCACTGGCTAGGCACAGGCTAGGCACAGACTAGGCACAGACTATACACAGGCTAGACAGAGTCTATACACTGGCTAGGCACAGACTAGAATCTGGCTATGCACAGGCTAGACAAAGGCTAGACACTGGCTAGGCACAGGCTATGCACAGACTAGGCATAGGCTAGGCACTGGCTAGGCACTGGCTAGGCACAGGCTAGGCACTGGCTAGGCACAGGCTAGGCACAGGCTAGGCACAGACTAGGCACAGACTATACACAGGCTAGACAGAGGCTATACACTGGCTAGGCACAGGCTAGAATCTGGCTATGCACAGGCTAGACAAAGGCTAGACACTGGCTAGGCATAGGCTAGACACTGGCTTGGCACAGGCTAGACACTGGCTTCGGCACAGACTAGACACTGGCTAAGCACAGGCTAGAAACTGGCTAGGCACAGGCTAGACATAGGCTGGACACTGGCTGGGCACAGGCTAGACACTGGCTAGGCACAGGCTAGACACTGGCTAGGCACAGGCTAGACACTGGCTAGGCACAGGCTAGACAATGGCTATGTACAGGCTAGGCACTGGCTAGGTACAGGCTAGGTACTGGCTAGTAACAGACTAGGTAGTGGCTAGGTACAGGCTAGGCACTGGCTAGACACTGGCTAGGCACAGGCTATGCACATGCCAGTCACAGGCAAGGCACAGGCTAGACACAGGCTAGACACAGGCTAGACACAGGCTAGGCACAGGCTAGGCACAGGCTAGGCACAGGCTAGGCACAGGCTAGGCACAGGCTAGAGACCGGCTAGACACCGGCTAGACACCGTCAAGACATAGACTAGACAAAGGCTAGACAGAGGCTACACACCAGCTAGGTACAGGCTAGAATCTGGCTATGCACAAGCTAGACAAGGCTAGACACTGGCTAGGCACAGGCTAGACACTGGCTAGACACAGGCTAGACACTGGCTAGACACTGGCTAGGCACAGGCTATGCACATGCCAGTCACAGGCAAGGCACAGGCTAGACACAGGCTAGACACAGGCCAGGCACAGGCTAGGCACATGCTAGGCACAGACTAGGCATAGGCTAGGCACAGGCTAGGCACAAACTAGGCACAGGCTAGGCACAGGCTAGGCACAGGCCAGGCACAGGCTAGGCACTGGCTAGGCACAGGCTAGGCACAGGCTAGGCACAGGCTAGGCACAGGCTAGGCACAGGCTAGGCACAGGCTAGGCACTGGCTAGGCACTGGCTAGGCGCAGGCTAGGCACAGGCTAGGCACAGGCTAGGCACAGGCTAGGCACAGGCTAGGCACAGGCCAGGCACAGGCCAGGCACTGGCTAGGCACTGGCTAGGCACAGGCTAGGCACAGACTAGGCACAGACTATACACAGGCTAGACAGAGTCTATACACTGGCTAGGCACAGACTAGAATCTGGCTATGCACAGGCTAGACAAAGGCTAGACACTGGCTAGGCACAGGCTATGCACAGACTAGGCATAGGCTAGGCACTGGCTAGGCACTGGCTAGGCACAGGCTAGGCACTGGCTAGGCACAGGCTAGGCACTGGCTAGGCACAGGCTAGGCACTGGCTAGGCACAGGCTAGGCACAGACTAGGCACAGACTATACACAGGCTAGACAGAGGCTATACACTGGCTAGGCACAGGCTAGAATCTGGCTATGCACAGGCTAGACAAAGGCTAGGCATAGGCTAGACACTGGCTTGGCACAGGCTAGACACTGGCTTCGCACAGACTAGACACTGGCTAAGCACAGGCTAGAAACTGGCTAGGCACAGGCTAGACATAGGCTGGACACTGGCTGGGCACAGGCTAGACACTGGCTAGGCACAGGCTAGACACTGGCTAGGCACAGGCTAGACACTGGCTAGGCACAGGCTAGACACTGGCTAGGCACAGGCTAGACAATTTCTATGTACAGGCTAGGCACTGGCTAGGTACAGGCTAGGTACTGGCTAGTAACAGACTAGGTACTGGCTAGGTACAGGCTAGGCACTGGCTAGACACTGGCTAGGCACAGGCTATGCACATGCCAGTCACAGGCAAGGCACAGGCTAGACACAGGCTAGACACAGGCTAGACACAGGCTAGGCACAGGCTAGGCACAGGCTAGGCACAGGCTAGGCACAGGCTAGGCACAGGCTAGAGACCGGCTAGACACCGGCTAGACACCGTCAAGACATAGACTAGACAAAGGCTAGACAGAGGCTATACACTAGCTAGGTACAGGCAAGAATCTGGCTATGCACAAGCTAGACAAGGCTAGACACTGGCTAGGCACAGGCTAGACACTGGCTAGACACTGGCTAGGCACAGGCTATGCACATGCCAGTCACAGGCAAGGCACAGGCTAGACACAGGCTAGACACAGGCCAGGCACAGGCTAGGCACATGCTAGGCACAGACTAGGCATAGGCTAGGCACAGGCTAGGCACAAACTAGGCACAGGCTAGGCACAGGCTAGGCACAGGCCAGGCACAGGCTAGGCACTGGCTAGGCACAGGCTAGGCACAGGCTAGGCACAGGCTAGGCACAGGCTAGGCACAGGCTAGGCACAGGCTAGGCACAGGCTAGAGACCGGCTAGACACCGGCTGGACACCGGCTAGACACCGTCAAGACATAGACTATACACAGGCTAGACAGAGGCTATACACTAGCTAGGCACAGGCTAGAATCTGGCTATGCACAAGCTAGACAAGGCTAGACACTGGCTAGGCACAGGCTAGACACTGGCTAGACACTGGCTAGGCACAGGCTATGCACATGCCAGTCACAAGCAAGGCACAGGCTAGACACAGGCTAGACACAGGCTAGACACTGGCTTGGCACAGGCTAGGCACAGGCACAGGCCAGGCACAGGCTGGACACAGGCTAGACACTGGCTTGGCACAGACTAGACACTGGCAAAGCACAGGCTAGACACTGGCTAGGCACAGGCTATGCACATGCCAGTCACAGGCAAGGCACAGGCTAGACACAGGCTAGACACAGGCTAGACACTGGCTAGGCACAGGCTAGACACTGGCTTGGCACAGACTAGACACTGGCTAAGCACACGCTAGAAACAGGCTAGAAACTGGCTAGGCACAGGCTAGACACAGGCTAGACACTAGCTAGACACAGGCTAGACACTGGCTAGGCACAGGCTAGACACAGGCTAGACACTGGCTGGGCACAGGCTAGACACTGGCTAGGCACAGGCTAGACACAGGCTAGACACAGGCTAGACACAGGCTAGACACAGGCTAGCACTGGCTGGGCACAGGCTAGACACTGGCTAGGCACAGGCTAGACACAGGCTAGACACCGGCTAGACACAGGCTAGACACAGGCTAGACACAGGCTAGACACAGGGTAGACACAGGCTAGACACAGGCTAGACACAGGCTAGACTCAGGCTAGACACTGGCTAGACACAGGCTAGACACACGCTAGACACAGGCTAGACACCGGCTAGACACAGGCTAGACACAGGCTAGAGACAGGTTAGACACAGGCTAGACACAGGCTAGACACAGGCTAGACACAGGCTAGACACAGGCTAGACACAGGATAGACACAGGCTAGACACAGGCTGGACACAGGCTAGACTCAGGTTAGACACAGGCTAGACACAGGCTAGACACACGCTAGACACAGGCTAGACACAGGCTAGACACAGGCTAGGCACAGGCTAGGCACAGGCTAGGCACAGGCTAGGCACAAGCTAGGCACAGGCTAGGCACAGGCCAGGCACAGGCTAGGAACAGGCTAGGCACAGGCTAGGCACAGGCTAGGCACAGGCTAGGCACAGGCTAGACATTGGCTAGCCACCGGCTAGACACCGTCAAGACACAGACTAGACAAAGGCTAGACAGAGGCCATACACTGGCTAGGCACAAGCTAGACACAGGCTATGCACAGGCTAGACACTGGCTAGGCACAGGCTAGGCACTGGCTAGACACTGGCTAGGCACTGGCTAGACACTGGCTAGGCACACGCCATGCACATGCCTGTCTCAGGCAAGGCACAGGCTAGACACAGGCTAGACACAGGCTAGGCACAGGCTATGCACATGCCAGTCACAGGCAAGGCACAGGCTAGACACAGGCTAGATACAGGCTAGGCACAGGCTAGGCACAGGCTAGGCACAGACTAGGCATAGGCTAGGCACAGGCTAGGCACAAGCTAGGCACAGGCTAGGCACAGGCTAGGCACAGGCTAGGCACAGGCCAGGCACTGGCTAGGCACTGGCTAGGCACTGGCTAGGCACAGGCTAGGCACAGACTAGGCACAGGCTAGGCACAGGCTAGGCACAGGCTAGGCACAGGCCAGGCACAGGCCAGGCACAGGCTAGGCACTGGCTAGGCACTCGCTAGGCACAGGCTAGGCACAGACTAGGCACAGACTATACACAGGCTAGACAGAGGCTATACACTGGCTAGGCACAGGCTAGATTCTGGCTATGCACAGGCTAGACAATGGCTAGACACTGGCTAGGCACAGGCTAGGCACTGGCTAGACACTGGCTAGGCACAGGCTATGCACATGCAAGTCACAGGCAAGGCAGAGGCTAGACACAGGCTTGACACTGGCTTGGCACAGGCTAGACACTGGCTTCGCACAGACTAGACACTGGCTAAGCACAGGCTAGAAACTGGCTAGGCACAGGCTAGACACAGGCTAGACACCGGCTGGGCACAGGCTAGACACAGGCAATGCAAAGGCTAGACACTGGCTAGGCACAGGCTGGGCACTGGCTAAACGCTGGCTAGGCACACGCTATGCACATGCCTGTCTCAGGCAAGGCACAGGCTAGACACAGGCTAGACACAGGCTAGGCACAGGCTATGCACATGCCAGTCACAGGCAAGGCACAGGCTAGACACAGGCTAGACACAGGCTAGACACAGGCTAGACACAGGCTAGACACAGGCTAGGCACAGGCTAGGCACAGGCCAGGCACAAGCCAGGCAAAGGCTAGGCACTGGCTAGGCGCTGGCTAGGCACAGGAAAGGCACAGACTAGGCACAGGCTAGGCACAGGCTAGGCACAGGCTAGGCACTGGCTAGGCACTGGCTAGACACAGGCTAGACACAGGCTAGAGACAGGTTAGACACAGGCTAGACACAGGCTAGACACAGGCTAGACACAGGCTAGACACAGGCTAGACACAGGCTAGACACAGGATAGACACAGGCTAGACACAGGCTGGACACAGGCTAGACTCAGGTTAGACACAGGCTAGACACAGGCTAGACACACGCTAGACACAGGCTAGACACAGGCTAGACACAGGCTAGGCACAGGCTAGGCACAGGCTAGGCACAGGCTAGGCACAAGCTAGGCACAGGCTAGGCACAGGCCAGGCACAGGCTAGGAACAGGCTAGGCACAGGCTAGGCACAGGCTAGGCACAGGCTAGGCACAGGCTAGACATTGGCTAGCCACCGGCTAGACACCGTCAAGACACAGACTAGACAAAGGCTAGACAGAGGCCATACACTGGCTAGGCACAAGCTAGACACAGGCTATGCACAGGCTAGACACTGGCTAGGCACAGGCTAGGCACTGGCTAGACACTGGCTAGGCACTGGCTAGACACTGGCTAGGCACACGCCATGCACATGCCTGTCTCAGGCAAGGCACAGGCTAGACACAGGCTAGACACAGGCTAGGCACAGGCTATGCACATGCCAGTCACAGGCAAGGCACAGGCTAGACACAGGCTAGATACAGGCTAGGCACAGGCTAGGCACAGGCTAGGCACAGACTAGGCATAGGCTAGGCACAGGCTAGGCACAAGCTAGGCACAGGCTAGGCACAGGCTAGGCACAGGCTAGGCACAGGCCAGGCACTGGCTAGGCACTGGCTAGGCACTGGCTAGGCACAGGCTAGGCACAGACTAGGCTGACAGGCTAGGCACAGGCTAGGCACAGGCTAGGCACAGGCCAGGCACAGGCCAGGCACAGGCTAGGCACTGGCTAGGCACTCGCTAGGCACAGGCTAGGCACAGACTAGGCACAGACTATACACAGGCTAGACAGAGGCTATACACTGGCTAGGCACAGGCTAGATTCTGGCTATGCACAGGCTAGACAATGGCTAGACACTGGCTAGGCACAGGCTAGGCACTGGCTAGACACTGGCTAGGCACAGGCTATGCACATGCAAGTCACAGGCAAGGCAGAGGCTAGACACAGGCTTGACACTGGCTTGGCACAGGCTAGACACTGGCTTCGCACAGACTAGACACTGGCTAAGCACAGGCTAGAAACTGGCTAGGCACAGGCTAGACACAGGCTAGACACTGGCTGGGCACAGGCTAGACACAGGCAATGCAAAGGCTAGACACTGGCTAGGCACAGGCTGGGCACTGGCTAAACGCTGGCTAGGCACACGCTATGCACATGCCTGTCTCAGGCAAGGCACAGGCTAGACACAGGCTAGACACAGGCTAGGCACAGGCTATGCACATGCCAGTCACAGGCAAGGCACAGGGTAGACACAGGCTAGACACAGGCTAGGCACAGGCTAGGCACAGGCTAGACACAGGCTAGGCATAGGCTAGGCACTGGCTAGGCACAGGCTAGGCACAGGCTAGGCACAGGCCAGGCACAAGCCAGGCAAAGGCTAGGCACTGGCTAGGCGCTGGCTAGGCACAGGAAAGGCACAGACTAGGCACAGGCTAGGCACAGGCTAGGCACAGGCTAGGCACTGGCTAGGCACAGGCTAGGCACAGGCTAGGCACAGGCTAGGCACTGGCTAGGCACAGGCTAGGCACAGGCTAGGCACAGGCTATGCACAGGCTAGGCACAGGCTAGGCACAGGCTAGGCACAGGCTAGGCACAGGCTAGGCACAGGCTAGGCACAGGCTAGGCACAGGCTAGGCACAGGCTAGGCACAGGCTAGGCACAGGCTAGGCACAGGCTAGACACAGGCTAGACACCGGCTAGACACCGGCTAGACACCGGCTAGACACCGGCTAGACACCGGCTAGACACCGGCTAGACACCGGCTAGACACCGGCTAGACACCGGCTAGACAACGGCTAGACACCGGCTAGACACCGTCAAGACACAGACAATACACAGGCTAGACAGAGGCTATACACTGTCTAGGCACAGGCTAGAATCTGGCTATGCACAGGGTAGACAAAGGCTAGACACTGGCTAGGCACAGGCTAGGCACTGGCTAGACACTGGCTAGGCACAGGCTATGCACATGCCAGTCACAGGCAAGGCACAGGCTAGACACAGGCTAGACACTGGCTTGGCACAGGCTAGACACTGGCTTGGCACAGACTAGACATTGGCTAGACACAGGCTAGACACAGGCTAGACACAGGCTAGGCACAGGCTAGGCACTGGCTAGACACTGGCTAGGCACAGGCTAGGCACAGGCCAGGCACAGGCTAGGCACTGGCTAGGCACTGGCTAGGCACAGGCTAGGCACAGGCTAGGCACAGGCTAGGCACAGGCTAGACACAGGCTAGGCACAGGCTAGGCACTGGCTAGACACTGGCTAGGCACCGCAATGCACATGCCTGTCTCAGGCAAGGCACAGGCTAGACACAGGCTAGACACAGGCTAGGCACAGGCTATGTACATGCCAGTCACAGACAAGGCACAGGCTAGACACAGGCCAGGCACAGGCTAGGCACAGGCTAGGCACAGACTAGGCATAGGCTAGGCACAGGCTAGGCACAAGCTAGGCACAGGCTAGGCACAGGCTAGGCACAGGCAAGGCACAGGCTAGGCACTGGCTAGGCACAGGCTAGGCACAGGCCAGGCACAGGCTAGGCACTGGCTAGGCACTGGCTAGGCACAGGCTAGGCACAGGCTAGGCACAGGCTAGGCACAGGCTAGGCACAGGCTAGGCACAGGCTAGGCACAGGCCAGGCACAGGCTAGGCACTGGCTAGGCACTGGCTAGGCACAGGCTAGGCACAGACTAGGCACAGACTATACACAGGCTAGACAGAGGCTATACACTGGCTAGGCACAGGCTAGAATCTGGCTATGCACAGGCTAGACAAAGGCTAGACACTGGCTAGGCATAGGCTAGGCACTGGCTAGACACTGGCTAGGCACACGCTATGCAGATGCCTGTCTCAGGCAAGGCACAGGCTAGACACAGGCTAGACACAGGCTAGACACAGGCTAGGCACAGGCTTTGCACATGCCAGTCACAGGCAAGGCACAGGCTAGACACAGGCTAGACACAGGCCAGGCACAGGCTAGGCACAGGCTAGGCACAGACTAGGCATAGGCTAGGCACAGGCTAGGCACAAACTAGGCACAGGCTAGGCACAGGCTAGGCACAGGCCAGGCACAGGCTAGGCACTGGCTAGGCACAGGCTAGGCACAGGCCAGGCACAGGCTAGGCACTGGCTAGGCACAGGCTAGGCACAGGCTAGGCACAGGCTAGGCACAGGCTAGGCACAGGCTAGGCACAGGCTAGGCACAAGCTAGGCACAGGCTAGGCACAGGCTAGACACTGGCTAGGCACAGGCTAGGCACATGGCAGTAGACACTGGCTAGGCACACGCTATGACACATGCCTGCCTCAGGCAAGGCACAGGATAGACACAGGCTAGACACAGGCTAGGCACAGGCTATGCACATGCCAGTCACAGGCAAGGCACAGGCTAGACACAGGCTAGACACAGGCTAGGCACAGGCTAGGCACAGGCTAGGCACAGACTAGGCATAGGCTAGGCACAGGCTAGGCACAAGCTAGGCACAGGCTAGGCACAGGCTAGGCACAAGCTAGGCACAGGCCAGGCACTGGCTAGGCACTGGCTAGGCACTGGCTAGGCACAGGCTAGGCACAGACTAGGCACAGGCTAGGCACAGGCTAGGCACAGGCTAGGCACAGGCCAGGCACAGGCTAGGCACTGGCTAGGCACTGGCTAGGCACAGGCTAGGCACAGACTAGGCACAGGCTATACACAGGCTAGACAGAGGCTATACACTGGCTAGGCACAGGCTAGAATCTGGCTATGCACAGGCTAGACAAAGGCTAGACACTGGCTAGGCACAGGCTATGCACATGCAAGTCACAGGCAAGGCAGAGGCTAGACACAGGCTTGACACTGGCTTGGCACAGGCTAGACACTGGCTTCGCACAGACTAGACACTGGCTAAGCACAGGCTAGGCACTGGCTAAACGCTGGCTAGGCACACGCTATGCACATGCCTGTCTCAGGCAAGGCACAGGCTAGACACAGGCTAGGCACAGGCTATGCACATGCCAGTCACAGGCAAGGCACAGGGTAGACACAGGCTAGACACAGGCTAGGCACAGGCTAGGCATAGGCTAGGCACAGACTAGGCATAGGCTAGGCACTGGCTAGGCACAGGCTAGGCACAGGCTAGGCACAGGCTAGGCACAGGCCAGGCACAGGCTAGGCACTGGCTAGGCACAGGCAAGGCACAGGCTAGGCACAGGCTAGGCACAGGCTAGGCACAGGCTAGGCACAGGCTAGGCACAGGCTAGGCACAGGCTAGGCACAGGCTAGGCACAGGCTAGGCACAGGCTAGGCACAGGCTAGGCACAGGCTAGGCACAGGCTAGGCACAGGCTAGGCACAGGCTAGGCACAGGCTAGGCACAGGCTAGACACCGGCTAGACACCGGCTAGACACCGGCTAGACAACGGCTAGACACCGGCTAGACACAGTCAAGACACAGACTATACACAGGCTAGACAGAGGCTATACACTGTCTAGGCACAGGCTAGAATCTGGCTATGCACAGGGTAGACAAAGGCTAGACACTGGCTAGGCACAGGCTAGACACTGGCTAGACACTGGCTAGGCACAGGCTATGCACATGCCAGTCACAGGCAAGGCACAGGCTAGACACAGGCTAGACACTGGCTTGGCACAGGCTAGACACTGGCTTGGCACAGACTAGACATTGGCTAGACACAGGCTAGACACAGGCTAGACACAGGCTAGGCATAGGCTAGGCACTGGCTAGGCACAGGCTAGGCACAGGCTAGGCACAGGCTAGGCACAGGCTAGGCACAAGCTAGGCACAGGCTAGGCACAGGCCAGGCACAGGCTAGGCACAGGCTAGGCACAGGCTAGGCACAGGCTAGACATTGGCTAGCCACCGGCTAGACACCGTCAAGACACAGACTAGACACTGGCTAGGCACAGGCTAGGCACTGGCTAGACACTGGCTAGGCACACGCAATGCACATGCCTGTCTCAGGCAAGGCACAGGCTAGACACAGGCTAGACACAGGCCAGGCACAGGCTAGGCACAGGCTAGGCACAGACTAGGCATAGGCTAGGCACAGGCTAGGCACAAGCTAGGCACAGGCTAGGCACAGGCTAGGCACAGGCCAGGCACAGGCTAGGCACTGGCTAGGCACTGGCTAGGCACAGGCTAGGCACAGGCTAGGCAAAGGCTAGGCACAGGCTAGGCAAATGCTAGGCACAGGCTAGGCACAGGCCAGGCACAGGCTAGGCACTGGCTAGGCACTGGCTAGGCACAGGCTAGGCACAGACTAGGCACTGGCTAGGCACTGGCTAGGCACAGGCTAGGCACAGACTAGGCACAGACTATACACAGGCTAGACAGAGGCTATACACTGGCTAGGCACAGGCTAGAATCTGGCTATGCACAGGCTAGACAAAGGCTAGACACTGGCTAGGCATAAGCTGGGCACTGGCTAGACACTGGCTAGGCACACGCTATGCAGATGCCTGTCTCAGGCAAGGCACAGGCTAGACACAGGCTAGACACAGGCCAGGCACAGGCTTTGCACATGCCAGTCACAGGCAAGGCACAGGCTAGACACAGGCTAGACACAGGCCAGGCACAGGCTAGGCACAGGCTAGGCACAGACTAGGCATAGGCTAGGCACAGGCTAGGCACAAGCTAGGCACAGGCTAGGCACAGGCTAGGCACAGGCCAGGCACAGGCTAGGCACTGGCTAGGCACAGGCTAGGCACAGGCCAAGCACAGGCTAGGCACTGGCTAGGCACTGGCTAGGCACAGGCTAGGCACAGGCTAGGCACCGGCTAGGCACAGGCTAGGCACAGGCTAGGCACAGGCCAGGCACAGGCCAGGCACTGGCTAGGCACTGGCTAGGCACAGGCTAGGCACAGACTAGGCACAGACTATACACAGGCTAGACAGAGGCTATACACTGGCTAGGCACAGACTAGAATCTGGCTATGCACAGGCTAGACAAAGGCTAGACACTGGCTAGGCACAGGCTATGCACATGCCAGTCACAGGCAAGGCACAGGCTAGACGCAGGCTAGACACTGGCTTGGCACAGGCTAGACACTGGCTTCGCACAGACTAGACACTGGCTAAGCACAGGCTAGACACTGGCTAGGCACAGGCTAGACAATGGCTATGTACAGGCTAGGCACTGGCTAGGTACAGGCTAGGTACTGGCTAGTTACAGGCTAGGTACTGGCTAGGTACAGGCTAGGCACTGGCTAGACACTGGCTAGGCACAGGCTATGCACATGCCAGTCACAGGCAAGGCACAGGCTAGACACAGGCTAGACACAGGCTAGACACAGGCTAGACACAGACTAGACACAGGCTATACTCAGGCTAGACACAGGCTAGACACAGGCTAGACACAGGCTAGACACAGTCTAGACACAGGCCAGACACAGGCTAGGCATAGGCTAGGCACAGGCTGGGCACAAGCTAGGCACAGGCTAGGCACAGGCTAGGCACAAGCTAGGCACAGGCTAGGCACAGGCCAGGCACAGGCTAGGCACAGGCTAGGCACAGGCTAGGCACAGGCTAGACACAGACTAGACACTGGCTAGACAGAGGTTATACACAGGCTAGACACTGGCTATGCACAGGCTAGGCACTGGCTAGACACTGGCTAGGCACACGCAATGCACATGCCTGTCTCAGGCAAGGCACAGGCTAGACACAGGCTAGACACAGGCTAGGCACAGGCTATGCACATGCCAGTCACAGGCAAGGCACAGGCTAGACACAGGCTAGACACAGGCTAGGCACAGGCTAGGCACAGGCTAGGCACAGACTAGGCATAGGCTAGGCACTGGCTAGGCACTGGCTAGGCACAGGCTAGGCACAGACTAGGCACAGGCTAGGCACAGGCTAGGCACAGGCTAGGCACAGGCTAGGCACAGGCTAAGCACAGGCTAGGCACAGGCTAGGCACAGGCTAGACAGAGGCTATACACTGGCTAGGCACAGGCTAGAATCTGGCTATGCACAGGCTAGACAAAGGCTAGACACTGGCTAGGCACAGGCTAGGCACTGGCTAGACACTGGCTAGGCACAGGCTATGCACATGCCAGTCACAGGCAAGGCACAGGCTAGACACAGGCTAGACACAGGCTAGACATGGCTTGGCACAGGCTAGACACTGGCTTGGCACAGACTAGTCATTGGCTAAGCACAGGCTAGAAACTGGCTAGGCACAGGATAGACACAGGCTAGACACTGGCTGGGCACAGGCTAGACACTGGCTAGGCACAGGCTAGACACTGACTAGGCACAGGCTAGACACTGGCTAGGGACAGGCTAGACAATGGCTATGTACAGGCTAGGCACTGGCTAGGTACAGGCTAGGTACTGGCTAGGTACAGGATAGGCACTGGCTAGACACTGGCCATGCACAGGCTATGCACATGCCAGTCACAGGCAAGGCACAGGCTAGACACAGGCTAGACACTGGCTTGGCACAGACTAGACACTGGCTAAGAACAGGCTAGACACAGGCTAGAAACTGCCTAGGCACAGGCTAGACACAGGCTAGACACTGGCTGGGCACAGGCTAGACACTGGCTAGTCACAGGCTAGACACCGGCTAGACACCGGCTAGACACCGGCTAGACACCGTCAAGACACAGACTAGACAGAGGCTATACACTGGCTAGGCACAGGCTAGAATCTGGCTATGCACAAGCTAGACAAAGGCTAGACACTGGCTAGGCACAGGCTAGACACTGGCTAGACACTGGCTAGGCACAGGCTATGCACATGCCAGTCATAGGCAAGGCACATGCTAGACACAGGCTACACAGGCTAGACACAGGCTAGACACTGGCTTGGCACAGGCTAGACACTGGCTTGGCACAGACTAGACACTAGCTAAGCACAGGCTAGATACTGGCTAGGCACAGGCTAGGTACTGGCTAGGTACAGGCTAGGTACTGGCTAGGTACAGGCTAGGCACTGGCTAGACACTGGCTAGGCACAGGCTATGCACATGCCAGTCACAGGAAAGGCACAGGCTAGACACTGGCTTGGCACAGACTAGACACTGGCTTAGCACAGGCTAGACACAGGCTAGAAACTGGCTAGGCACAGACTAGACACAGGCTAGACACTGGCTAGGCACAGGCTAGACAATGGCTAGGCACATGCTAGACAATGGCTAGGCACATGCTAGACAATGGCTATGTACAGGCTAGGCACATGCCAGTCACAGGCAAGGCACAGGCTAGACACAGGCTATACACTGGCTTGGCACAGACTAGACACTGGCTAAGCACAGGCTAGACACAGGCTAGAAACTGGCTAGGCACAGGCTAGACACAGGCTAGACAAAGGCTAGACACAGGCTAGACAAAGGCTAGACACAGGCTAGACACATGCCAGTCACAGGCAAGGCACAGGCTAGACACAGGCTAGACACTGGCTGGGCACAGGCTAGACACTGGCTAGGCACAGGCTAGACACTGGCTAGGCACAGGCTAGACAATGGCTATGTACAGGCTAGGCACTGGCTAGGTACAGGCTAGGTACTGGCTAGGTACAGGCTAGGCACTGGCTAGGTACAGGCTAGTCAGAGGCTAGGCACATGCTAGACACAGGCTAGACAAAGGCTAGACAAAGGCTAGACACAGGCTAGACACAGGCTAGATACAGGCTAGACAAAGGCTAGACACCGTCAAGACAAAGACTATACACAGGCTAGACAGAGGCTATACACTGGCTAGGCACAGGCTAGAATCTGGCTATGCACAAGCTAGACAAAGGCTAGACACTGGCTAGGCACAGGCTAGACACTGGCTAGACACTGGCTAGGCACAGCCTATGCACATGCCAGTCACAGGCAAGGCACATGCTAGACACTGGCTAGGCACAGCCTATGCACATGCCAGTCACAGGCAAGGCACATGCTAGACACAGGCTAGACACAGGCTAGACAATGGCTTGGCACAGGCTAGACACTGGCTTGGCACAGACTAGACACTAGCTAAGCACAGGCTAGATACTGGCTAGGCACAGGCTAGGTACTGGCTAGGTACAGGCTAGGTACTAGCTAGGTACAGGCTAGGCACTGGCTAGACACTGGCTAGGCACAGGCTATGCACATGCCAGTCACAGGCAAGGCACAGGCTAGACACAGGCTAGACACTGGCTTGGCACAGACTAGACACTGGCTTAGCACAGGCTAGACACAGGCTAGAAACTGGCTAGGCACAGGCTAGACACAGGCTAGACACTGGCTGGGCACAGCCTAGACACTGGCTAGGCACAGGCTAGACAATGGCTAGGCACATGCTAGACAATGGCTAGGCACATGCTAGACAATGGCTATGTACAGGCTAGGCACTGGCTATGTACAGGCTAGTCACTGGCTAGGTACAAGCTAGGTTCTGGCTAGGTACAGGCTAGGCACATGCCAGTCACAGGCAAGGCACAGGCTAGACACAGGCTATACACTGGCTTGGCACAGACTAGACACTGGCTAAGCACAGGCTAGACACAGGCTAGAAACTGGCTAGGCACAGGCTAGACACAGGCTAGACAAAGGCTAGACACAGGCTAGACACATGCCAGTCACAGGCAAGGCACAGGCTAGACACAGGCTAGACACTGGCTTGGCACAGACTAGACACAGGCTAGACAAAGGCTAGACACAGGCTAGACACAGGCTAGACACAGGCTAGACACAGGCTAGACACAGGCTAGACACTGGCTGGGCACAGGCTAGACACTGGCTAGGCACAGGCTAGACACTGGCTAGGCACAGGCTAGACAATGGCTATGTACAGGCTAGGCACTGGCTAGGTACAGGCTAGGTACTGGCTAGGTAAAGGCTAGGCACTGGCTAGGTACAGGCTAGTCAGAGGCTAGGCACATGCTAGACACAGGCTAGACAAAGGCTAGACAAAGGCTAGACACAGGCTAGACACAGGCTAGATACAGGCTAGACAAAGGCTAGACACCGTCAAGACAAAGACTATACACAGGCTAGACAGAGGCTATACACTGGCTAGGCACAGGCTAGAATCTGGCTATGCACAAGCTAGACAAAGGCTAGACACTGGCTGGGCACAGGCTAGACACTGGCTAGACACTGGCTAGGCACAGGCTATGCACATGCCAGTCACAGGCAAGGCACATGCTAGACACAGGCTAGACACAGGCTAGACACTGGCTTGGCACAGGCTAGACACTGGCTTGGCACAGACTAGACACTAGCTAAGCACAGGCTAGATACTGGCTAGGCACAGGCTAGGTACTGGCTAGGTACAGGCTAGGTACTAGCTAGGTACAGGCTAGGCACTGGCTAGACACTGGCTAGGCACAGGCTATGCACATGCCAGTCACAGGCAAGGCACAGGCTAGACACAGGCTAGACACTGGCTTGGCACAGACTAGACACTGGCTTAGCACAGGCTAGACACAGGCTAGAAACTGGCTAGGCACAGGCTAGACACAGGCTAGACACTGGCTGGGCACAGCCTAGACACTGGCTAGGCACAGGCTAGACAATGGCTAGGCACATGCTAGACAATGGCTAGGCACATGCTAGACAATGGCTATGTACAGGCTAGGCACTGGCTATGTACAGGCTAGGCACTGGCTAGGTACAAGCTAGGTTCTGGCTAGGTACAGGCTCGGCACTGGCTAGGTACAGGCTAGGCACATGCCAGTCATAGGCAAGGCACAGGCTAGACACAGGCTATACACTGGCTTGGCACAGACTAGACACTGGCTAAGCACAGGCTAGACACAGGCTAGAAACTGGCTAGGCACAGGCTAGACACAGGCTAGACAAAGGCTAGACACAGGCTAGACACATGCCAGTCACAGGCAAGGCACAGGCTAGACACAGGCTAGACACTGGCTTGGCACAGACTAGACACTGGCTAAGCACAGGCTAGACACAGGCTAGAAACTGGCTAGGCACAGGCTAGACACTGGCTAGACACAGGCAAGACACTGGCTGGGCACAGGCTAGACACTGGCTAGGCACAGGCTAGACACTGGCTAGGCACAGGCTAGGCACTGGCTAGGTACAGGCTAGGTACTGGCTAGGTACAGGCTAGGCACTGGCTAGGTACAGGCTAGTCAGAGGCTAGGCACATGCTAGACACAGGCTAGACAAAGGCTAGATAAAGTCTAGACACAGGCTAGACACAGGCTAGATACAGGCTAGACAAAGGCTAGACACAGGCTAGACACAGGCTAGACACAGGCTAGACACAGGCTAGACACAGACTAGACACTGGCTAAGCACAGGCTAGACACAGGCTAGACACAGGCTAGACACAGGTTAGACACAGGCTAGACACAGGCTAGATACTGGCTAGGCACTGGCTAGGCACAGGCTATACACTGGCTAGGTACAGGCTAGGCACTGGCTAGGTTCAGGCTAGGTACTGGCTAGGTACAGGCTAGGCACTGGCTAGGTACAGGCTAGGCACATGCCAGTCACAGGCAAGGAAAACGCTAGACACAGGCTGGACACAGGCTAGACACTGGCTTGGCACAGACTAGACACTGGCTAAGCACAGGCTAGCCACAGGCTAGAAACTGGCTAGGTACAGGCTAGGCACTGGCTTGGTAGAGGCTAGGCAGAGGCTAGGCACATGCTAGACACAGGCTAGACACAAGCTAGACACAGGCTAGACACAGGCTAGACACAGGCTAGACACAGGCTAGACACTGGCTTGACACAGGCTAGACACAGGCTAGGCACAGGCTAGACACAGGCTAGACACAGGCTAGACACAGGCTAGACACAGGCTAGACACAGGCTAGACACAGGCTAGACACCGTCAAGACACAGACTATACACAGGCTAGACAGAGGCTATACACTGGCTAGGCACAGGCTAGAATCTGGCTATGCACAAGCTAGACAAAGGCTAGACACTGGCTAGGCACAGGCTAGACACTGGCTAGACACTGGCTAGGCACAGGCTATGCACATGCCAGTCACAGGCAAGGCACATGCTAGACACAGGCTAGACACAGGCTAGACACTGGCTTGGCACAGACTAGACACTAGCTAAGCACAGGCTAGATACTGGCTAGGCACAGGCTAGGTACTGGCTAGGTACAGGCTAGGTACTGGCTAGGTACAGGCTAGGCACTGGGTAGACACTGGCTAGGCACAGGCTATGCACATGCCAGTCACAGGCAAGGCACAGGCTAGACACTGGCTTAGCACTGGCTAGACACAGGCTAGGAACTGGCTAGGCACAGGCTAGACACAGGCTAGACACTGGCTAGGCACAGGCTAGACAATGGCTAGGCACATGCTAGACAGTGGCTAGGCACATGCTAGACAATGGCTATGTACAGGCTAGGCACAGGCTATGTACAGGCTAGGCACTGGCTAGGTACAAGCTAGGTACTGGCTAGGTACAGGCTAGGCACTGGCTAGGTACAGGCTAGGCACATGCCAGTCACAGGCAAGGCACAGGCTAGACACAGGCTATACACTGGCTTGGCACAGACTAGACACTGGCTAAGCACAGGCTAGACACAGGCTAGAAACTGGCTAGGCACAGGCTAGACACAGGCTAGACAAAGGCTAGACACAGGCTAGACAAAGGCTAGACACAGGCTAAACACATGCCAGTCACAGGCAAGGCACAGGCTAGACACAGGCTAGACACTGGCTTGGCACAGACTAGACACTGGCTAAGCACAGGCTATGCACATGCCAGTCACAGGCAAGGCACAGGCTAGACACTGGCTTGGCACAGACTAGACACTGGCTTAGCACTGGCTAGACACAGGCTAGACACTGGCTAGGCACAGGCTAGACAATGGCTAGGCACATGCTAGACAGTGGCTAGGCACATGCTAGACAATGGCTATGTACAGGCTAGGCACTGGCTATGTACAGGCTAGGCACTGGCTAGGTACAAGCTAGGTACTGGCTAGGTACAGGCTAGGCACTGGCTAGGTACAGGCTAGGCACATGCCAGTCACAGGCAAGGCTAGACACAGGCTATACACTGGCACACAGGCTATACACTGGCTTGGCACAGACTAGACACTGGCTAACACAGGCAAACTGAGACACTGGCTATACACAGGCTAGCAGACAAGGCTAGACACTGGCTAACAAACAAGGCTAGACACAGGCTAGACACATGCCAGTCACAGGCAAAAGGCACAGGCTAGACACAGGCAGCAGACACTGGCTTGGCACAGACTAGACACTGGCTAAGCACAGGCTAGTTACAGGCTAGAAACTGGCTAGGCACAGGCTAGACACAGGCTAGACACAGGCCAGACACAGGCTAGACACAGGCTAGACACAGGCTAGACACAGGCTAGGACACAGGCTAGGCACAGGCTAGACACAGGCTAGACACAGGCTAGGCACAGGCTAGGCACTGGCTAGGTACAGGCTAGGTACTGGCTAGGCACAGGCTAGGCACAGGCTAGGCACAGGCTAGACACAGGCCAGACAACAGGCTAGACACTGGCTAGACAAGGCTAGACACAGGCTAGACACAGGCTAGACACAGGCTAGACACGGCTAGGCACAGGCTAGACACAGGCTAGGCACAGGCTAGACACAGGCTAGACACAGGCTAGGCACAGGCTAGGCACTGGCTAGCACAGGCTAGGCACATGCCAGCAAGGCTAGACACAGGCTAGACACAGGCTAGATACAGGCTAGACACAGGCTAGGCACAGGCTAGACACAGGCTAGACACAGGCTAGACACAGGCTAGATACGGGCTAGGCACAGGCTAGACACAGGCTAGACACAGGCTAGACACAGGCTAGACACAGGCCAGACACAGGCTAGACACAGGCTAGACACAGGCTAGACACAGGCTAGACACAGGCTAGACACTGGCTAGGCACAGGCTAGACACAGGCTAGACACAGGCTAGACACAGGCTAGACACTGGCTAGGGTACAGGCTAGGCACTGGCTAGGGCACAGGCTAGACACTGGCTAGGCACAGGCTAGACACTGGCTAGGACACAGGCTAGACACTGGCTAGGACACAGGCTAGGCACTGGCTAGACACAGGCTAGACACTGGCTAGGCACAGGCTAGGCACTGGCTAGACACAGGCTAGGGCAAAGGCTAGGCACAGGCTAGACACAGGCTAGACACAGGCTAGACACAGGCTAGACACAGGCTAGGCACAGGCTAGACACAGGCTAGACACTGGCTAGACACAGGCTAGACACAGGCTAGACACAGGCTAGGCACAGGCTAGACACAGGCTAGACACAGGCTAGACACAGGCTAGACACAGGCTAGACAGGCTAGACACAGCCAGACACAGGCTAGACACAGGCCAGACACAGGCTAGACACAGGCCTAGACACAGGCTAGGAAGACAGGCTAGGCACAGGCTAGGCACAAGGCCAGGCACAGGCAGACACAGGCTAGGCACAGGCTAGGCACCGGCTAGACACCGGCTAGACACAGGCTAGACACAGGCTAGACACAGGCTATACACTGGCTAGGCAGAGGCTAGGCACTCTGGCTAAGCACAGGCTAGGTACAGGCTAGGCACAGGCTAGCACAGGCTAGGGAGCTAGGCACAGGCTAGGCACTGGCTAGGTATAGGCTAGGCACATGCCAGTCAAGCAAGGCACAGACAGACACAGGCTGGACACAGGCTAGACACTGGCTAGGCACAGACTAGACACTGCTAAGCACAGCTAGGCACAGGCTAGACACAGGCTAGGAAAACAGGCTAGGCACTGGCTAGGCACAGGCTAGACACAGGCTGTACAGGCTAGGCACAGGCAGGACACAGGCCAGACACAGGCTAGACACTAGCTTGGAACAGACTAGACACCCTGGCTAAGCACAGGCTAGACACAGGCTAAACACAGGCTAAAGACAGGGCAGACACAGGCTAGACACTGGCTGGGCAGAGGCTAGGACACTGGCTGGCACAGGCTAGACACTGGCTCACAGGCACAGGCCAGACACTGCCCAGGGAAGAGGCTAGACACTGGCGGGGACAGGATAGGCACTGGCCAGACAAGGCTGGGCAGGCACATGACAGCAGGCTGGCAGGCACTGGCTAGGCACAGGCTAAGGTAGAGGCTAGGGACAGGCGAGACACAAGGCGAGGTACAGGCCAGACAAAGGCTGGACACAGGCTAGGACAGGCCAGACACAGGCTAGACAAAGGCTAGACACAGGCTAGACACAGGCTAGGACACAGACTAGGACACAGGCTAGACCACAGACCAGACACAGGCCAGACACAAGGCTAAAGACACAGGCTAGACACAGACTAGACACAGGCCAGACACAGGCTAGACACAGTCTAGGACCCAGGCTAGGAGACAAACTAGACACAGGCTAAACACAGGCTAGCACAGGCTAGACACTGTCTAGACACAGGCTAGACACCGGCTAGACACCGAGTCGACACAGACTAGACATTAGGCTAGACAGAGGCTAGACACTGGCTAGGCACAGGCTAGACACCGGTTATGTCACAGGCCAGACAAAGTCTAGACACGCAAGACAGAGGGCTAGGCACAAGCTAGACACTGGCAAGGCACAGGCCAGGCACACGCTACACACATGCCAGTACTCAGGCAAGGCAGGGGCTAGACACAAGGCTAGGCACTGGCTAGGCACAGGCAAGGCACAGGCAAGACACAGGCTAGGCACCGGCTAGGCATAGGCCAGACACAGGCAAGGCACAGGCTAGACACAGGCTAGACACAGGCTAGGCACAGGCTAGGCACAGGCTAGACACAGGCAGACACAGGCCAGACACAGGCTAGGCACTGGCTAGTACAGCCTAGACACTTGTTAGGCACAGGCTAGACACAGGGGCCAGCACATGAGACTGACATTGGCACAGGCCAGACAGAGGCTAGTCACTGGCTAGGCACAGGCTAGGCACAGGCTAGGCAAAGCCGAGGCAGAGGCCTAGGCAAAGGCCAGACACATGCCAGACACAGGCTAGACACAGGCTAGACACAAGGCTAGACACAGGCTAGGTACAGGCTAGGCACAGGCTGGGTACAGGCTAGGCACAGGCTGAGACACAAGCTAGGCACAGGCTAGAAACAGGCTAGACACAGGCTAGGAACACGGCCAGACACAGGCCAGACACAGGCGCAGACACAGGCTAGACACAGGCCAGACACAGGCTAGACACAGGCTAGACACATGCCCAGACACAGGCTAGAAACAGGGTAGACACAGGCCAGACACGGGGCCAGACACAGGCCAGACACAGGCCAGACACAGGCTAGACACAGGCTAGACACAGGCTAGACACAGGCCAGACACAGGCTAGACACTAGGCTAGACACAGGCCAGACACAGGCTAGACACAGGCCAGACACAGGCTAGACACAGGCTAGACACAGGCTAGACACAGGCTAGGCACAGGCTAAGCACAAACTAGGCACAGGTAGGCACAGGCTAGGCACAGGCTAGGCACAGGCTAGACACAGGCTAGACACCGGCTAGACACAGTCAAGAAGGAGGGAAGACAGTTGCATTGGCGGCTAGGCACAGGCCAGGCAGAGGCTAGACACGGGCTAGGCACAGGCTAGACCTCGGCTAGACACCGTCAAGAAACAGACTATACAAAGCCTAGACAGAGGCTATACACTGGCTAGGCACAGGCCAGAATCTGGCTAAGCACAGGCTTGGCACAGGAAGGACACAGCCTAGACACCGTCAAGAAACAGACTAGACAAAGCCCAGAGAGAGGCTATGCACAGGCTAGGCACAGGCTAGACACCGGCTAGGCACAGGCTAGACAAAGGCTAGACACGGGGAGGCTAGACACAGGCTAGGCACAGGCCAGAATCTGGCAAGGCACAGGCCCAGGCACAGGCTAGGCACAGGCAAGGCACAGGCTAGACAAAGGCTGAGCACTGGCTAGGGCACAGGCTGTGCACATGCCAGTCACAGGCAAGGCACGGGCTAGACACCGGCTACACCAAGACACAGTCTAGGCACAGGCTATGCACAGGCAGTCAGAGGCAAGACATGGGCTAGGGCACAGGCTAGACCACTACACAGGCAAGACAAAGGCTAGACACAGGCTAGGCGCAGGCTAGGCACTGGCTAAAAGACACTGGCTAGGCACAACGCTATGCAAAATGCTAGACACTAGGCAAGGCACAGGCTAGGCACAGGCTAGACACTGGCTAGGCACAGGCTATGCACATGCCAGTCACAGGCAAGGCACAGGCTAGAAACAGGCTAGACACTGGCTAGGCACAGGCTAGACACAGGCTCGAGGCACAGGCAAGACACAGGCTAGGCACAGACTAGACACTGGTTTAGCACAGGCTAGACTTCTTGGCTAGAAACTGGCTAGCACAGGCTAGACACTGGCTAGGCACAGGACAGACACAACTAGGAACAGAGGCTAGGACAATGGCTATGTACAGGCTAGCAACTGGCCAGGTACAGTGTAGGCACTGGCTAGGTACAGGCTAGGCACTGGCTAGGTACAGGCTAGGCAGAGGCTAGGCACATGCTAGACACAGGCTAGACACAGGCTAGACAAAGGCTAGACACAGGCTAGACACAGGCTAGACACAGGCTAGACATTATTAGACACAGGCTAGACACAGGCTAGGACACAGGCTAGACACAGACTAGACACAGGCTAGACACATATCTCAGACACAGGCTTGACCCAGGCTAGACACAAACTAGGACACATTCTAAACACAGGCTAGAGACAGGCTAGACACTGGCTAGACACAGGCTAGACACCGGCTAGACACCGTCAAGACACAGACTAGACACATGCTAGACAGAGGCTACACACTGGCTAGGCACAGGCTAGACTCTGGCTATGCACAGGCTAGACAAAGGCTAGACACTGGCTAGGCACAGGCTAGGCACTGGCTAGACACTGGCTAGGCACACGTCATGCACATGCCAGTCTCAGGCAAGGCACAGGCTAGACACACAGGCTCGACACCGGCTAGACAC